>JASTWK010001126.1:0-49739 GCA_030770225.1 Temnothorax unifasciatus
CGATAGAACTTTTCATGGGAAGAACAAAACTGTCGACAATAAAGAGAGTCTATTTTTTTGGGTGCACCCTATGAAGGGCTGTAACTCTTGAAATATCGTTCGGACCGCTTCGGAACCTAATAGTTTTCGATAGAACTTTTCATGGGAAGAACAAAACTGTCGACAATAAAGAGAGTCTATTTTTTTGGGTGCACCCTATGAAGGGCTGTAACTCTTGAAATATCGTTCGGACCGCTTCGGAACCTAATAGTTTTCGATAGAACTTTTCATGGGAAGAACAAAACTGTCGACAATAAAGAGAGTCTATTTTTTTGGGTGCACCCTATGAAGGGCTGTAACTCTTGAAATATCGTTCGGACCGCTTCGGAACCTAATAGTTTTCGATAGAACTTTTCATGGGAAGAACAAAACTGTCGACAATAAAGAGAGTCTATTTTTTTGCGTGCACCCTATGAAGGGCTGTAACTCTTGAAATATCGTTCGGACCGCTTCGGAACCTAATAGTTTTCGATAGAACTTTTCATGGGAAGAACAAAACTGTCGACAATAAAGAGAGTCTATTTTTTTGGGTGCACCCTATGAAGGGCTGTAACTCTTGAAATATCGTTCGGACCGCTTCGGAACCTAATAGTTTTCGATAGAACTTTTCATGGGAAGAACAAAACTGTCGACAATAAAGAGAGTCTATTTTTTTGCGTGCACCCTATGAAGGGCTGTAACTCTTGAAATATCGTTCGGACCGCTTCGGAACCTAATAGTTTTCGATAGAACTTTTCATGGGAAGAACAAAACTGTCGACAATAAAGAGAGTCTATTTTTTTGCGTGCACCCTATGAAGGGCTGTAACTCTTGAAATATCGTTCGGACCGCTTCGGAACCTAATAGTTTTCGATAGAACTTTTCATGGGAAGAACAAAACTGTCGACAATAAAGAGAGTCTATTTTTTTGCGTGCACCCTATGAAGGGCTGTAACTCTTGAAATATCGTTCGGACCGCTTCGGAACCTAATAGTTTTCGATAGAACTTTTCATGGGAAGAACAAAACTGTCGACAATAAAGAGAGTCTATTTTTTTGCGTGCACCCTATGAAGGGCTGTAACTCTTGAAATATCGTTCGGACCGCTTCGGAACCTAATAGTTTTCGATAGAACTTTTCATGGGAAGAACAAAACTGTCGACAATAAAGAGAGTCTATTTTTTTGGGTGCACCCTATGAAGGGCTGTAACTCTTGAAATATCGTTCGGACCGCTTCGGAACCTAATAGTTTTCGATAGAACTTTTCATGGGAAGAACAAAACTGTCGACAATAAAGAGAGTCTATTTTTTTGGGTGCACCCTATGAAGGGCTGTAACTCTTGAAATATCGTTCGGACCGCTTCGGAACCTAATAGTTTTCGATAGAACTTTTCATGGGAAGAACAAAACTGTCGACAATAAAGAGAGTCTATTTTTTTGGGTGCACCCTATGAAGGGCTGTAACTCTTGAAATATCGTTCGGACCGCTTCGGAACCTAATAGTTTTCGATAGAACTTTTCATGGGAAGAACAAAACTGTCGACAATAAAGAGAGTCTATTTTTTTGGGTGCACCCTATGAAGGGCTGTAACTCTTGAAATATCGTTCGGACCGCTTCGGAACCTAATAGTTTTCGATAGAACTTTTCATGGGAAGAACAAAACTGTCGACAATAAAGAGAGTCTATTTTTTTGGGTGCACCCTATGAAGGGCTGTAACTCTTGAAATATCGTTCGGACCGCTTCGGAACCTAATAGTTTTCGATAGAACTTTTCATGGGAAGAACAAAACTGTCGACAATAAAGAGAGTCTATTTTTTTGGGTGCACCCTATGAAGGGCTGTAACTCTTGAAATATCGTTCGGACCGCTTCGGAACCTAATAGTTTTCGATAGAACTTTTCATGGGAAGAACAAAACTGTCGACAATAAAGAGAGTCTATTTTTTTGGGTGCACCCTATGAAGGGCTGTAACTCTTGAAATATCGTTCGGACCGCTTCGGAACCTAATAGTTTTCGATAGAACTTTTCATGGGAAGAACAAAACTGTCGACAATAAAGAGAGTCTATTTTTTTGCGTGCACCCTATGAAGGGCTGTAACTCTTGAAATATCGTTCGGACCGCTTCGGAACCTAATAGTTTTCGATAGAACTTTTCATGGGAAGAACAAAACTGTCGACAATAAAGAGAGTCTATTTTTTTGGGTGCACCCTATGAAGGGCTGTAACTCTTGAAATATCGTTCGGACCGCTTCGGAACCTAATAGTTTTCGATAGAACTTTTCATGGGAAGAACAAAACTGTCGACAATAAAGAGAGTCTATTTTTTTGGGTGCACCCTATGAAGGGCTGTAACTCTTGAAATATCGTTCGGACCGCTTCGGAACCTAATAGTTTTCGATAGAACTTTTCATGGGAAGAACAAAACTGTCGACAATAAAGAGAGTCTATTTTTTTGGGTGCACCCTATGAAGGGCTGTAACTCTTGAAATATCGTTCGGACCGCTTCGGAACCTAATAGTTTTCGATAGAACTTTTCATGGGAAGAACAAAACTGTCGACAATAAAGAGAGTCTATTTTTTTGGGTGCACCCTATGAAGGGCTGTAACTCTTGAAATATCGTTCGGACCGCTTCGGAACCTAATAGTTTTCGATAGAACTTTTCATGGGAAGAACAAAACTGTCGACAATAAAGAGAGTCTATTTTTTTGCGTGCACCCTATGAAGGGCTGTAACTCTTGAAATATCGTTCGGACCGCTTCGGAACCTAATAGTTTTCGATAGAACTTTTCATGGGAAGAACAAAACTGTCGACAATAAAGAGAGTCTATTTTTTTGGGTGCACCCTATGAAGGGCTGTAACTCTTGAAATATCGTTCGGACCGCTTCGGAACCTAATAGTTTTCGATAGAACTTTTCATGGGAAGAACAAAACTGTCGACAATAAAGAGAGTCTATTTTTTTGGGTGCACCCTATGAAGGGCTGTAACTCTTGAAATATCGTTCGGACCGCTTCGGAACCTAATAGTTTTCGATAGAACTTTTCATGGGAAGAACAAAACTGTCGACAATAAAGAGAGTCTATTTTTTTGGGTGCACCCTATGAAGGGCTGTAACTCTTGAAATATCGTTCGGACCGCTTCGGAACCTAATAGTTTTCGATAGAACTTTTCATGGGAAGAACAAAACTGTCGACAATAAAGAGAGTCTATTTTTTTGGGTGCACCCTATGAAGGGCTGTAACTCTTGAAATATCGTTCGGACCGCTTCGGAACCTAATAGTTTTCGATAGAACTTTTCATGGGAAGAACAAAACTGTCGACAATAAAGAGAGTCTATTTTTTTGGGTGCACCCTATGAAGGGCTGTAACTCTTGAAATATCGTTCGGACCGCTTCGGAACCTAATAGTTTTCGATAGAACTTTTCATGGGAAGAACAAAACTGTCGACAATAAAGAGAGTCTATTTTTTTGGGTGCACCCTATGAAGGGCTGTAACTCTTGAAATATCGTTCGGACCGCTTCGGAACCTAATAGTTTTCGATAGAACTTTTCATGGGAAGAACAAAACTGTCGACAATAAAGAGAGTCTATTTTTTTGGGTGCACCCTATGAAGGGCTGTAACTCTTGAAATATCGTTCGGACCGCTTCGGAACCTAATAGTTTTCGATAGAACTTTTCATGGGAAGAACAAAACTGTCGACAATAAAGAGAGTCTATTTTTTTGCGTGCACCCTATGAAGGGCTGTAACTCTTGAAATATCGTTCGGACCGCTTCGGAACCTAATAGTTTTCGATAGAACTTTTCATGGGAAGAACAAAACTGTCGACAATAAAGAGAGTCTATTTTTTTGGGTGCACCCTATGAAGGGCTGTAACTCTTGAAATATCGTTCGGACCGCTTCGGAACCTAATAGTTTTCGATAGAACTTTTCATGGGAAGAACAAAACTGTCGACAATAAAGAGAGTCTATTTTTTTGCGTGCACCCTATGAAGGGCTGTAACTCTTGAAATATCGTTCGGACCGCTTCGGAACCTAATAGTTTTCGATAGAACTTTTCATGGGAAGAACAAAACTGTCGACAATAAAGAGAGTCTATTTTTTTGGGTGCACCCTATGAAGGGCTGTAACTCTTGAAATATCGTTCGGACCGCTTCGGAACCTAATAGTTTTCGATAGAACTTTTCATGGGAAGAACAAAACTGTCGACAATAAAGAGAGTCTATTTTTTTGGGTGCACCCTATGAAGGGCTGTAACTCTTGAAATATCGTTCGGACCGCTTCGGAACCTAATAGTTTTCGATAGAACTTTTCATGGGAAGAACAAAACTGTCGACAATAAAGAGAGTCTATTTTTTTGCGTGCACCCTATGAAGGGCTGTAACTCTTGAAATATCGTTCGGACCGCTTCGGAACCTAATAGTTTTCGATAGAACTTTTCATGGGAAGAACAAAACTGTCGACAATAAAGAGAGTCTATTTTTTTGGGTGCACCCTATGAAGGGCTGTAACTCTTGAAATATCGTTCGGACCGCTTCGGAACCTAATAGTTTTCGATAGAACTTTTCATGGGAAGAACAAAACTGTCGACAATAAAGAGAGTCTATTTTTTTGGGTGCACCCTATGAAGGGCTGTAACTCTTGAAATATCGTTCGGACCGCTTCGGAACCTAATAGTTTTCGATAGAACTTTTCATGGGAAGAACAAAACTGTCGACAATAAAGAGAGTCTATTTTTTTGCGTGCACCCTATGAAGGGCTGTAACTCTTGAAATATCGTTCGGACCGCTTCGGAACCTAATAGTTTTCGATAGAACTTTTCATGGGAAGAACAAAACTGTCGACAATAAAGAGAGTCTATTTTTTTGCGTGCACCCTATGAAGGGCTGTAACTCTTGAAATATCGTTCGGACCGCTTCGGAACCTAATAGTTTTCGATAGAACTTTTCATGGGAAGAACAAAACTGTCGACAATAAAGAGAGTCTATTTTTTTGGGTGCACCCTATGAAGGGCTGTAACTCTTGAAATATCGTTCGGACCGCTTCGGAACCTAATAGTTTTCGATAGAACTTTTCATGGGAAGAACAAAACTGTCGACAATAAAGAGAGTCTATTTTTTTGGGTGCACCCTATGAAGGGCTGTAACTCTTGAAATATCGTTCGGACCGCTTCGGAACCTAATAGTTTTCGATAGAACTTTTCATGGGAAGAACAAAACTGTCGACAATAAAGAGAGTCTATTTTTTTGCGTGCACCCTATGAAGGGCTGTAACTCTTGAAATATCGTTCGGACCGCTTCGGAACCTAATAGTTTTCGATAGAACTTTTCATGGGAAGAACAAAACTGTCGACAATAAAGAGAGTCTATTTTTTTGCGTGCACCCTATGAAGGGCTGTAACTCTTGAAATATCGTTCGGACCGCTTCGGAACCTAATAGTTTTCGATAGAACTTTTCATGGGAAGAACAAAACTGTCGACAATAAAGAGAGTCTATTTTTTTGGGTGCACCCTATGAAGGGCTGTAACTCTTGAAATATCGTTCGGACCGCTTCGGAACCTAATAGTTTTCGATAGAACTTTTCATGGGAAGAACAAAACTGTCGACAATAAAGAGAGTCTATTTTTTTGGGTGCACCCTATGAAGGGCTGTAACTCTTGAAATATCGTTCGGACCGCTTCGGAACCTAATAGTTTTCGATAGAACTTTTCATGGGAAGAACAAAACTGTCGACAATAAAGAGAGTCTATTTTTTTGGGTGCACCCTATGAAGGGCTGTAACTCTTGAAATATCGTTCGGACCGCTTCGGAACCTAATAGTTTTCGATAGAACTTTTCATGGGAAGAACAAAACTGTCGACAATAAAGAGAGTCTATTTTTTTGGGTGCACCCTATGAAGGGCTGTAACTCTTGAAATATCGTTCGGACCGCTTCGGAACCTAATAGTTTTCGATAGAACTTTTCATGGGAAGAACAAAACTGTCGACAATAAAGAGAGTCTATTTTTTTGGGTGCACCCTATGAAGGGCTGTAACTCTTGAAATATCGTTCGGACCGCTTCGGAACCTAATAGTTTTCGATAGAACTTTTCATGGGAAGAACAAAACTGTCGACAATAAAGAGAGTCTATTTTTTTGGGTGCACCCTATGAAGGGCTGTAACTCTTGAAATATCGTTCGGACCGCTTCGGAACCTAATAGTTTTCGATAGAACTTTTCATGGGAAGAACAAAACTGTCGACAATAAAGAGAGTCTATTTTTTTGGGTGCACCCTATGAAGGGCTGTAACTCTTGAAATATCGTTCGGACCGCTTCGGAACCTAATAGTTTTCGATAGAACTTTTCATGGGAAGAACAAAACTGTCGACAATAAAGAGAGTCTATTTTTTTGCGTGCACCCTATGAAGGGCTGTAACTCTTGAAATATCGTTCGGACCGCTTCGGAACCTAATAGTTTTCGATAGAACTTTTCATGGGAAGAACAAAACTGTCGACAATAAAGAGAGTCTATTTTTTGGGTGCACCCTATGAAGGGCTGTAACTCTTGAAATATCGTTCGGACCGCTTCGGAACCTAATAGTTTTCGATAGAACTTTTCATGGGAAGAACAAAACTGTCGACAATAAAGAGAGTCTATTTTTTTGGGTGCACCCTATGAAGGGCTGTAACTCTTGAAATATCGTTCGGACCGCTTCGGAACCTAATAGTTTTCGATAGAACTTTTCATGGGAAGAACAAAACTGTCGACAATAAAGAGAGTCTATTTTTTTGCGTGCACCCTATGAAGGGCTGTAACTCTTGAAATATCGTTCGGACCGCTTCGGAACCTAATAGTTTTCGATAGAACTTTTCATGGGAAGAACAAAACTGTCGACAATAAAGAGAGTCTATTTTTTTGGGTGCACCCTATGAAGGGCTGTAACTCTTGAAATATCGTTCGGACCGCTTCGGAACCTAATAGTTTTCGATAGAACTTTTCATGGGAAGAACAAAACTGTCGACAATAAAGAGAGTCTATTTTTTTGGCGTGCACCCTATGAAGGGCTGTAACTCTTGAAATATCGTTCGGACCGCTTCGGAACCTAATAGTTTTCGATAGAACTTTTCATGGGAAGAACAAAACTGTCGACAATAAAGAGAGTCTATTTTTTTGGGTGCACCCTATGAAGGGCTGTAACTCTTGAAATATCGTTCGGACCGCTTCGGAACCTAATAGTTTTCGATAGAACTTTTCATGGGAAGAACAAAACTGTCGACAATAAAGAGAGTCTATTTTTTTGGGTGCACCCTATGAAGGGCTGTAACTCTTGAAATATCGTTCGGACCGCTTCGGAACCTAATAGTTTTCGATAGAACTTTTCATGGGAAGAACAAAACTGTCGACAATAAAGAGAGTCTATTTTTTTGCGTGCACCCTATGAAGGGCTGTAACTCTTGAAATATCGTTCGGACCGCTTCGGAACCTAATAGTTTTCGATAGAACTTTTCATGGGAAGAACAAAACTGTCGACAATAAAGAGAGTCTATTTTTTTGGGTGCACCCTATGAAGGGCTGTAACTCTTGAAATATCGTTCGGACCGCTTCGGAACCTAATAGTTTTCGATAGAACTTTTCATGGGAAGAACAAAACTGTCGACAATAAAGAGAGTCTATTTTTTTGGGTGCACCCTATGAAGGGCTGTAACTCTTGAAATATCGTTCGGACCGCTTCGGAACCTAATAGTTTTCGATAGAACTTTTCATGGGAAGAACAAAACTGTCGACAATAAAGAGAGTCTATTTTTTTGAGTGCACCCTATGAAGGGCTGTAACTCTTGAAATATCGTTCGGACCGCTTCGGAACCTAATAGTTTTCGATAGAACTTTTCATGGGAAGAACAAAACTGTCGACAATAAAGAGAGTCTATTTTTTTGCGTGCACCCTATGAAGGGCTGTAACTCTTGAAATATCGTTCGGACCGCTTCGGAACCTAATAGTTTTCGATAGAACTTTTCATGGGAAGAACAAAACTGTCGACAATAAAGAGAGTCTATTTTTTTGGGTTCACCCTATGAAGGCTGTAACGTACGGCGAAAAATTACAATGCCGCGCGTCGCGGCCGCGAAGCGGAGAGCAATCATAGCCACGAAATTAGTACAAATTCATTGTAACTTTAATATACTGTATTTTTCCTTTATACATGTAGTGTGACGTACGGCGAAATTCGTACAAATTTATACGGTATTATTCCGTTATACATATACACATCTATACCTGTACAATATTGAGCGATCAAACCAATAACAATCGATAGTATTGATCGGCACGCGATGCTCCCGGATAATCACGCAGTGCTCACGCGTAATTAGGTAGTCCCTTACCCCGGGACACCACCAAACGAATAGTATAAATACGGGCCCTGTAAGCGGGGACCGACACTCTTGATTCCGGCGTCTTTGAGTAATTTCAATTAGTGGTACCGAGAGCTTCGCGAGTCGCGAGAGAACTTAGCCGTGAGCGCGTTTCGTGTCGTACGGACTTAGCCGCGAGCGCGAGTCGCCGCCGAATAACTTAGTCGCGAGCGCGAGTCCCGCCGAATAACTTAGCCGCAGGCGCGTTCGCTGAGGAACGGAGTTAGCCGCGAGTGCGTTTGGTTCGTAGCGCCGGCCAGTATTGTCGCCTGCCGTTTTCTGTAAAACAAAGGAAAGAGCCTCAGTAATAAACGCAAGTGCATCGAGACCAATATTCTGACTTACGAATAATTTACCTGTGCCTCACCTTATCCGTCGATGCGCGCCTCCCGCAGGGCGTTCTTGACTCATCCTCGCGTCAATGCGCGCCTCTCTCAGGGCGTTCTTGACTAGTCCTCTTATAGATGCGCGCCTCCCGCAGGGCGTTCTCTTATTTCTGCTGCTCCTCTTTCGCGCCTTTCAACCGAATTCATTAATCTAAATACACACTGCATGGTATCGATAAAGCACGCGCACGCTTATCCGCTTGTATAAGGACTAAGGACGACATCCTCACGCACGTTGCATGCAAACTATTACACGGAAGGACTCAGAAGCGGAATAAAGGTAAGTGAAACAGTCACAAATGGTACGATCGAGACGGTCGGGGCGCGCTCACCAGCTAAAAAGGCTACGGCAAGCTTATTATACCGGGGGTAAATTCGATCCGAGTGTGTTGAACTCAGTCTCGCACCCGTAGTACAGCCCGAGTCTCTCGACGACGTCCCGGACGTTTCCAAATCGCCTCAATCGGCTCCTGCCGCTGAGGAACGACCGAAACCGCGAATCACACAAGTCGAAAATTATACACAAAAGATCCGCTTAATTCTCAGGGAGTGCAGCGATGCGCAAGAGTCTCGTGTCTCGCAAGAGTAAATCTTAGTACTTACCGTGGTCCTTCCATAGACAGTGCTTACATATTATACAACACACTATCGAGAATTTTCACGGGTTCCAATCACACAACTCACTCCGACGTCCGCGATCGGACTATGCAAATCTCGGACGTAACAAAGGGCTGTAACTCTTGAAATATCGTTCGGACCGCTTCGGAACCTAATAGTTTTCGATAGAACTTTTCATGGGAAGAACAAAACTGTCGACAATAAAGAGAGTCTATTTTTTTGGGTTTACCCTATGAAGGGCTGTAACTCTTGAAATATCGTTCGGACCGCTTCGGAACCTAATAGTTTTCGATAGAACTTTTTATGGGAAGAACAAAACTGTCGACAATAAAGAGAGTCTATTTTTTTGCGTGCACCCTATGAAGGGCTGTAACTCTTGAAATATCGTTCGGACCGCTTCGGAACCTAATAGTTTTCGATAGAACTTTTCATGGGAAGAACAAAACTGTCGACAATAAAGAGAGTCTATTTTTTTGGGTGCACCCTATGAAGGGCTGTAACTATTGAAATATCGTTCGGACCGCTTCGGAACCTAATAGTTTTCGATAGAACTTTTCATGGGAAGAACAAAACTGTCGACAATAAAGAGAGTCTATTTTTTTGCGTGCACCCTATGAAGGGCTGTAACTCTTGAAATATTGTTCGGACCGCTTCGGAACCTAATAGTTTTCGATAGAACTTTTCATGGGAAGAACAAAACTGTCGACAATAAAGAGAGTCTATTTTTTTGGGTGTACCCTATGAAGGGCTGTAACTCTTGAAATATCGTTCGGACCGCTTCGGAACCTAATAGTTTTCGATAGAACTTTTCATGGGAAGAACAAAACTGTCGACAATAAAGAGAGTCTATTTTTTTGCGTGCACCCTATGAAGGGCTGTAACTCTTGAAATATCGTTCGGACCGCTTCGGAACCTAATAGTTTTCGATAGAACTTTTCATGGGAAGAACAAAACTGTCGACAATAAAGAGAGTCTATTTTTTTGGGTGCACCCTATGAAGGGCTGTAACTATTGAAATATCGTTCGGACCGCTTCGGAACCTAATAGTTTTCGATAGAACTTTTCATGGGAAGAACAAAACGTTGTCCGGCGTCACAACGAACGAGCAATTGAATCGGTCCGCGCGCATTTCGCGCATACCTTTCTTTAGGGGTGTGTTTATGCGCGACGCGTTGCCGACGAAAGTGCGTCGCGACGAGAGCGGAATCGTGAATCTCGACGACGCGGAGGGCTCGGGTACGCACTGGGTCGCCTATGCGAAAAGGGGCAACAACGCGATTTACTTTGACAGTTTTGGAAATCTTCGACCCCCGAGGGAACTCGAACGATATCTCGGGAGTGACGTGAATATCGTGTACAACCGTCGTTCGTATCAGACGTTCGATCAGAGCATCTGCGGTCAATTGTGTCTGCGGTTCCTCCGAGACGTCGACTGGAAACGTCTTTGAGAGGGAAAAACAATCTCGCTATGTCGTTGACTCTCTCGCTAACCGGAAGAAGCAGCGTCCTCTCAGCCAGCTACTTTCCCGCTTTGGATCTGAGCGGCGGCGAATACGAGATAGGTCTCGCGAATTTCGAGACGTACAACACGATACCGAACATTGACTCCGCGAACAATAGATTTTACTTCGACAACGACGTGATCGCTATTCCCGAAGGATCCTACGAACTGGACGCTATAGATAGATACCTGAGAACGGGTATCCTCCATCAGAAAAGTACGATTTCTTCGCACGGTATAAGCGAGAAGAAGAAGAGAGACGATTACATATACGTAGAAGATAACGATGACGACCGCGAGAAAAGCGAACGCTCGATAATTCTGCGCGCTAACGAGAACACCATGAGAAGCGAGATTAAGTGCGCCTATAAAGTTGACTTCACCAAACCGAACAACATTGGCTCTTTGTTAGGTTTCTCGACACGTCGCGTACTCGAGCCGAATAAATGGCACGCGTCCGACGAATCGATAAATATTATGCGCGTGAATATCATTCGCGTGGAATGCAACGTCACCGCGGGAGCCTATAGCAACGGCAAGCCGGCGCACACGATACACGAATTCGCGCCGAACGTTCCACCGGGATATAAACTGTCGGAGACTCCGACGCAGATCATTTACCTTCCGGTCATCGCGCGGAGTATCACCGATATAACGTTACGCGTCGTGGATCAAATCGGACGATTGATCGACTTCCGCGGGGAGGAGATAACGGTTCGACTACACGTGCGCCGCAGAAGATAAAATAAAAAATTGAAGACGGATATGTGCGTGGGCGAAAGATGCTCGTTTTGAACGAGTCGTTCGCAAGAACCACATCCGCCATTGCACCGCAGTTCGGCGCTCCGACGAAAGAAACGCGCAGACTGATTGCGAGAGAGAAGAAAAAGAAGAAAAACGGACTGAGCGCTGCGAACGTCGCTTTTCTACGATCTCTGGGATTCGCCGTGAGGAACGATCATGGTCGACATCCTGAGTATCGGAGGTGAACCGATCTTCGACGATCGCATCGTCAAGATCGAGACTCACACTTATAATCCATATGCCAATACCACGTTCGGGCACAGCGACGAAATACGAATTCCGATACAGCAGCAGGATCTGTACACTCTACCCTGCGAAAGTTTTCTGTACATCGAGGGGGTACTCTCCGACGACTTTCCGGAAACGAATTCGGATACGACGATGGACAACAATTGCGTGGCGTTTATGTTCGACGAGATTCGATACGAACTCAACGGTGTGGAGATCGACAGGAACAGAAACGTCGGAATAACCAGTTCGATCAAGAATTTCGTGTCGCTGACCGCCGAGAGAAGCAGGAAGCTACAAAACGCGGGATGGACTGTGATAAAGGAAAACGTGGGTCCTCGTTCGAGAACTAAAATCGGTGATTTCAATTTCTGCGTACCCCTTAACGTACTCCTAGGTTTTTGCGAGGATTACAAACGAGTGGTGATAAACGCGCGACACGAACTCATTCTGATACGTTCTCGAAACGACGCTAATTGCATCATCACGAAATCGGAACGTCACAAGAATCCTATGATTACTCTGTTGAAAGTGCAATGGCGAATGCCGCACGTGGTGCTGAATGACGTCAATAAATTGTCCCTTTTACGAACGTTGGAGAGCGGACGATACCTAAGTATGGGCTTCCGCTCGTGGGATCTGTACGAGTACCCTTTGCTGCAAACCACGAACAGACATTCGTGGGCCGTGAAAGCAGCGACGCAGCTTGAGAAACCGCGATACGTCATTTTCGCTCTACAAACCGGGAGGTCCAACAACTTATTGAAACACGCCTCCGAGTTCGATGATGGTAATCTCACCAATGTAAAACTGTACCTTAATTCAGATTTTTATCCCTACGACGATATGAATTTAGATTTTGAGAAGCGTAGAACGGCCATACTGTACGAGATGTACGCGAAATTTCGAAAGTCGTATTATGGATGCGAGCGAGAAAACACGCTCCTAACGATGGAAGAATTCGACAAATGGGGTCCGTTCGTGGTGATCGACTGTTCTCGTCAGAACGAATCCGTTAAAAGCGCCACCGTAGACGTTCGCATAGAGTTCGATTGCAAACGTAATATAGATTCCAATACAACGGCCTACTGTCTCATCATCCACGATCGCTTGATCGAGTACAGTCCGCTGACCAACGTAGTCCGTAAAATCGTGTAAAGGAAAAAAATAGAAGCGCGTGAAGCAATGAGTGATAAGTTTAAACAGAAGGGGGAAGGGGGGGGGGTAATGACCGTCCGTTCCGTAACCGACACTCGCGACGGAAAATCTAGAGAGACGATGTCCGCCGACCGCGACGTACCCATATTCGTGGATCTGCAGGGATTCGTTATCCGCGATAAGTTCGCAGTTAAAGAAGTGGCCGTGCTCAGAAACGGAAAGGAACTGATTCACCATGTGTTTCGCGCGCCATTAGCATGGGATCTTCTAACGAAAGCGGAAAAATTGCGAGCATGTTGGTTGACGGCGAATCATCATGGTTTGAAGTGGAACGATGGAGAGGTGAATTACGTTCGGGCGAGAACGATTATCCAACGCGTCGTGTGCGACGGGCTGAACTGCGAGACGCTCAAGCTCGTCTACGTAAAGGGCGTTGAAAAGAAACGATGGCTGAAAGAAATTCTCGGCGACACCGTCGACGAATTCAACGCTAAAATCGAATCGATGGACGTCGAATACGAGGACATCGGCCGATTGGAAACCCTCGGTGCGATCCGATCTTTTCTCTGCGGGCGCCACGCGAAGAACTGTGCCATGGAGAACGTGTGCAAGTTGCACGATTGGTGGACGGAACGTCGCACGCGTCTCGACACTCTGTAACGCTACGATTATTGAGAAATTTTATTGTATACGCGAAGTGATTGAATAAATAAAACAGAGCGCGAAGTGATTGAATAAATAAAACAGAGCCGTGTTACAGTTGACAAAAATTAATATATTTTTCGGTTATACATATTTACTCTCTTAATACATATTTATTTTAATCTATGTACAACCGCAGCTCGTAGTTTTCACCGATCCGGTCAAATCTTTTCAACACCTCCTCTGCGTCCAACCACTTGCCGATACACGCTCGACAGCGGTTGGCCGGTTTTATTACGCATAACGCGCGATGACATTCCGCGCATTCGGTTTTTACAGTTATATCTAGACCATACAAATTATTCATGATACTGTGCCAATCTTGTCTGAATTCGTAGCCCCCCGGCACTCGACGATTTCTTGAATAACACGACCGGCACAGTCGCTCTCGCGGGTATACTCTGTAAAGGTAAAACGGCTCAATCCCTATTACGCAATGATATCGATTTAGCGTATAATACGGGCTGTAATCTTCATCATAATGCTCAGGGAAGACCCCGTCAGCCTCCAGCGTCTCTACGGGTGCTGCCTCTGCCGGTGGTCTCATATTTTCTATAAAAATATATATACTAACGTAAATATACGAACTGTCAAGTGTACTTTTTTTAAATTTTTAAATTTGTAAAAAATAAAAAAATAAATTTGTAAAAATAAAAAAATTATTATTATATTTTTCTCTTACCTTTGTCGGTGAAAGTTTTTCTTTCTTGTAAAATCTTCAGATGTTTCGGTAACTTCTAATGCTAGATGTGCTAAATCCTTTGGGCATATATATCCAATAAGAGAAATCATTTTTACGATAAAAGGTGTGAAAAGACGCAAGTTCCTGTTTTTCCTAATTCATCTTTGAACTCAGTTCCTGTTACATTAATTTAATGAGGATAGAATTATCTCCTAAGCATTTCCGATTACATTTTCTAGGAAATAGATTCATCTTTAACCTTAGTTCCTGTTTTTCACTAAATTTAATGAAACGTTTAAACTAAACGTTTATCTATTTTCGTTAACATTATTCTATAGATTTACTATAACCTTCGAACCGAGACGCGATATCAATTTCCGCTTACATTAATTAAAGACGAGGAAGAAAACGCGCCGTTTATTTCCACCCCTGCCGGTAATATCGCTAGCGCGCATAATTGTCTGCGCAATTATTATTATTGTCGCGTCGCTCGGTGTAATTCATAACGAGGTCTAGAGTACATGATAATTTCATGTGCAATATTTATTATTCCTCTCGGAATATTATTTCCTCTCATCTATTTTCACTTGCATCAATAACCTCGTGACCTCATTGCGCGCGACAGCCGATGCTGCGGCGGGAAAACAACTTCGCTCGTCGCTATCGCGGCCGGCGTGACCCGTGACCCTCGAGAGCGATACGCGAGAGCGGCGTCGAAGCGTCTTCGCTCGTCGCTATCGCGGTGACCCGTGACCCGCGAACGTCTCGCGGCTCGCGGCGAGAGCGGCGCATTTTCACAGTCCGCGGAAAACAGCATCGCCGTCGGTCGAGTGTCGCGGTCGGCATGCCGTGTTCGAAACGTCGTCCCGCGAACGTCTCGCGGCGAGAGCGGCGAATTTTCGCAGTGCGCGTCCGCGGAAAACATCATCGCCGTCGGTCGAGTGTCCGCGAACGTCGTGTGCTGTGCGCGAAACGTCGTCGTCGTCGTCGCGAGTGTCGGCGGCGGTGAAGTAAAGTGTACGTAGAAAATATTTTTTATTTGTTTTTTGGTCGCGCGCAATTTCCATACCTCCCGAGTGCCCGTCGGGGGCGGGGTGAGGAGGCTGAACGCATGGGAAATTCCGTAAGCTATGGTAGGTGAGGTTGTGACCGGACAAGGGGTCGGTAGGCTTCGGATCACGCTAGTATGTCCTGATGGTCATCGGTCGCCACTCGATTTCACCTCTTAATCGAGAAGGTAAGTATCAAATATCGCGAACTGTCAATTTTATTAATTTCCCTTTCTTTCAGGTTCCAGCCATCCGTGGATCATCGCCGTCGTGGACACCAGGATCCTCGCTTTACATTGCATACCAAAGTGGACGAGGGACATCGATGGATCATCACCGGTATGACAGGTAAGTAAAGGTACGTTAATTTACTCATATTTCTCTGCTTTCAGGTTACCCCCGTTCGTGGATCATCGCCGTCGTTTACACCAGGATCCTCGCTTTACATCGCATACCAAAGTGGACGAGGGACTTGGATGAAATCCTCCGAAGGATCAGGTACGTAGCAGGTAAGTAATTTATGACAAGTTTGGAATTTGTTTAAATAATGATGAATTATTTTATTCACAGCTCTTCGTTCGTGTTGTTGTTTGTTCACAATATCACTACATTGAGTAGATAGCGGACCCCCGTAACGTGGGCGTGGTCTTCCGCTGGTGGCATACTATCTCCGCGAATGATGGTTGTTTAAACAATTTAATTGTCGGTGCCGCCTTATAGCATCGTTGTTAGCAACCACCGATTGTCACTATTCCCGAATTCGAAGCATTTCATGGACTTGGTGCGACATCGTCAAAGTGTCTGGTCGACGGTACCGTGACCCCGTAACTTTTGTTGTTTAAATTATTTAAACAAACAAATCGCTGGTGCCGCGTCGTTTCGTCGTTGTTTACACGCACCGATCACAATCATTAATAATTTCGAAGCGTATCATGGACTTCGTGCGACATCGTCTAAGTGTCTCGTCGACGGTACCGTGACCCCGTAACATTTGTTGCTTGAGTTGTTTAAACAAACAAATTGCCGGTGTCGCGTCGCTTCGTCGTTGTTTATACGCACCGATCACAATCATTAACAATTTCGACCGGATTCACACACTTCGCGCGACATGACCTTCGCGTGACCTACGGTCCCGAAGTGGCACGGTAACTTTGGACAACGCCGTTATTTAAACAATTTGATCACAAGTGCTGCTTCACTTTGTCGGTATTAACAATCACTGTTAACAACAATTTCGATTTTCGGTCGCTATCGAGGACTTCGTGCGACATGACCTCCGCGCTCGTGTAGGTCATACGATGGTTCCGTAATTCTTACGCGCGCGTTTATTTAAACAATATTTCCGCCGGTGTCGCTATTTAACGTCGCGGTTAACAAATACCCGAACTTAATATTCGCGATTTCGTCGCGCACGCGGTACTTTTGGCGACAACTCGACGCTCGTGAGACGACACGTCCTACCCATAGTAGGGCTCGCGAGAGACTGCCTCGAGATGCGGGTTTCCCGTTGGCTCCCCACTTCACGATTTTACCCCCACTCTCGCCGCTCGGTCGCTTTCACTTTGCTGGAAATTTCCATACTGCGTCGCAAATCAACATGTTTGCGATAACATGTGTTCCCGGGTATTTTGATGGAAATTTCCATTCGCTACGCCTTTATTGCAAGCTTCCGCCCTGGCAACGAGACAGTGGTTTTTCAACTTTGGCAAATAGCTCGCGCCGTCGACGCCGACCTGTGCGCGGGTCATTTCCCATCACTACAAACGTGCATCCGGGCGACTTCCCCGTAGAAGATGTCCGGGTGCACTTGAACCGGGCGGCCATTGACGCCGACCCTCAGTGCTCCATATTTAGGCCCTAGTAAACCGTCTTCCAGGGTCTTTCCTCGTGGAGGACCCCCAGGTTCCATAATCGCGGACGGTTCCGTATCTCCGGATCCGGACGTCGTATCGCAACGCGGTTTCCACTTTCCCGTGTACCAGGTTCCGTTATACGTGCACCGGGCCCTTTTTTCCCGATTTTCGCGATTTTACGCGTGGTTCGCTAGTCCCCTAATGGTCGACCTGGTCGACCTGGTGGTCGTCGGTGCTCGATCTCCGCGCCTCGTAGGTTCGGCACCTGTCGCTTTACCGCGTCTATTTCGCGTATTTTACGTTTTTCGGGGACACGCGTGCGTGGTCCGCCATTTTGTTTTCTAGTGACCCTAGTGGTACGGCGGTTGGCAGTACTTACTATTTACGCTGCGGATGCTTGGCACCGCTGACTAGATTTCCCGGCTCGCGGCTCGTTTGCGATTTCTCGGTCGCTCGTGAATGGTCCGCCATCTTCCTTACCTATGACCCGTTTGGCGCGCCACCTGGCGGTGGTTACTCGCACCCTCGCGTGTGCTCGTCACCGCAGGCTAGATTTCCCCTATGGCGGTTTGTTCGCGCTCTCGCGGTACACCTATCGCTTACCTCTTCTCGAACGCGTCAATCTTATCGAAGATTGTGTGTGGCTGCTCGCCTTGTCGCGCTTGCGCGTTACCCACCAAAACTTAAACGCGGCCTATAGGCTGGTAGTATAAATGAAACTGAAATTACTGTAAATGATTATATACTGAGCAACGGCTCGGGATAAGATATTAACTTACGTCTATGCTTATCTCTAAACTTAACCTACACGCGCCGGATGGGACATATAACCTGTTCCTCCTCATCCTCGGAGCGCTTGTTTATGCCTATGGTAGGCTCTCACCCTGCTCTCGGAGCCCCGCGTCCTCCGTCGCGGGTGCTGGTGGTGCCCCTTCGCACAGGGGTCGCGACTGGGAAGCATGCGGTTGCAAGGTTATGGTACAGCAGAGAGGCGCGTAATCGCGACTACTTTCCTCCCTAGAGCGGAAAGTTAAGCGGTACCCCTCTGCTGACGCCGTCCCCTCGCCCGCCGCTTACGTCATTCCTGACGCGTTCCGCCTCCTCACCCCGCCCCCGACGGGCACTCGAGTGTTTTCGAATCATCTTAGATATTCTACTGCCACCCATACTATCGTAATATACAATCGTTTTATCGCGGAAATCTACTGTTGACATACACCAGTTAACATTCAGATGTATAGGGATAATTATAATATCCTGCGCGAATATGTCAACTTTCCTGGTCCATCGCTTTAACGACGAGTGACCGCCCGACAGAAGTTTCGGATAAAAGAACGTGTTCATCGCGTATACTTTCGGATACATGTCCGAAGATGTACCTCTGGCGATCAGCAGATTCAGGTAAAAGTTAATTACTTTGTCGTTCAGCCAATTTAAGTCGACCAGCGTGTGAAGATCCTTTTGCGTGATCCTCAGGCCGAAGCCTTCCGCCACCACCTCCATACTCTGGAAACCCTTGACAAAAAAAAGTATGGTGTTATAAAATTATAATGTCACAAAAAAAGTATATCACACTCTATTATTTTTAATATTAATATGTATATTTACCAGAGTGTCTCGATCGTTGCACAGATGAATCGCTGCACACAGATTTTAAGTGTTTCGATCGCTGCACAGATGAATCGCTGCACACAGATTTTAAATGTATCGATCAATGCACAGATGTATCATCGCGCATAAGCTCTCAAATCATACTGCTGCGATTTGATGCATTTCTCGTTATATACCCTTTGCTCTCTCTCTCGCTCCAACTTAATCTTGAAAGATTATTTTTTTTAAGTTTTGCATTTCTTCCTTTGTCTCGCGTACTACATTGTAAAAAAATAGTGTGAAATAGATACGTCTACGCAATAACAGCCCCCTTCTCAAAGACAAAAATTTGTTTATGGCGCCACGATGAATATGAAACCCGCAATAGTAGATAACGTATTATATTAGAAAGGATATTAATAAAGATATCGTACATGTATTTAGTATTTAATATTTTTTATTATATACTTTATATGCATTACATATTTCAAACACTTTACATGTATCACATTGTTCTTGTGTATCCAAGAGTTGTGCGATCCGTCGAATCCCAGCCATTTCACGTAAACCTCGTCGCCTCTCCTGCGCAGTACTTTCTCCACGAGATACACGTCAGGATAAGTCGCGCGATGCAACTCGTGCTCGTAGAACGCTCCAACGACGGATTTTCCACGATAGTCCTCGAGTAGATAACCCTTCTCGAAAATCGTCTTGTATTTGCTGACGCGTACCGAGTCGCCCGTTTTGAACTTTGCCGGGCCCGCAATCTTTATCGCGCTGTACACCGTAGCCAAGAGTCTTTCGGCGATCGTGGGGGTAACGTCGACGGGTCGCATGCCGATCGTTCGATGCTTGCGCGCGTTGTAATCCGACACGAGTCGCGGTAGCTCGTCGACCCACTTGTAAGTTCCGTTGAGCGTAAACATCTTCCACATGTTGTTTTTTAACGTGCGATTGAATCGCTCGACGACCAACGCCTTCAACACCGAATACGTGGAATAATGATTGATGCCGTGTTTTCTCACGAGACATTGCACGTCGGTGTTGTAAAATTCCTTCCCCATGTCGGTTTTTAGGTTACTAGGGCACCTCCCGCTATCTCGAATTATCTCAGCGATAGCGACGGCTGTCTCGCTGCCGCCTTTACCCTTGAGCGGCACGGCCCACGCGTACTTGCTTAACACATCGATGACGGTGAGTATGTAGTGGTGGCCTCCGTTGAAACGCGAGTACGGGCGCATCTCGACGATGTCAGCCTGCCACAGGTCGTCGTACCCTCGCACTATGACATGTCTGCGGGGAAAATTTTTTCTCGCTGCCGGTGCGTGCAATTCGTCCGCCAACCGTCGCTTTTCGATATTTTTACGTACATCGGATTTTAACGGTCTCATGTTTTGTTGTCGCCGTTTCTGCTTTTAGTGCATTGTTCGTAGCAGTTTCTGAACAGTTCATAACCGCTTCTGAGCAGTTCATAACCGCTTCTAAACAGTTCATAACCGCTTCTGAACAGTTCATAACCGCTTCTGAGCTATTCGTGAACTGTTCGACAGCCGTTCGACAACCGTTCATGAATCGTCCGTTGCTGTTCGTCGTCGTCAGTTAACCGTTGTTTGTCACTCATCGTCGTCGTCGTCGTCGACGTTTTTTAGCCGTTTGAAGCCTTTCCTGTCTCCGCGTAGTTCGCAGCTGTTTCTGAATCGCTCGTAATCGTTTCTGAGCTGTTTTTGAACCGTTCCACAACCGTCCGACAACCGTTCTCAAACCGTAAGACAGCCGTCCGACAATCGTTCTTGAATCGTTCGTTGCTATTCGTCGCCGTCGTTAGTTAACCGTTGCCTTTCTTCACTCGTCGCCGTTCGATAGTCGTTTCTGCTGAACCGTTTTTTCATCGTTCATTAGCCGTTTCCAATCTAACAATATTCGTACGCCAAAGCGCGTTTACCGCAGTCTGTAACGCTCGCACGTCCTTCTCGAACGCGGTAAGCTTCTCGTCTGACTCTTTTCGTTGATCTCGCAGACTTTTAACGCACTGATCCACGTATAGTTTGTTAAACGCGTCACCGTCAGTCTCAGGTTGCGCTACGCGACGAATCTTGCGCGTCCTTGCGTCCGTCAAAGTCCGTGGCGGTGCGACACAGAGCGTTGTCGCGCACGAAATTTTTCACTAATCCGCTCCACCGATGGTACAAAATGGCATTCGTCGCGTCTTCGCTCTGCTCGAACAATCCAAATTTATTGATCGGCATTTCGACGCTGATTGAACGGATCGCTGTTGCGCCGTTTAATTTATAATAAGCCCAGCCTCGTAAAGTTCCTCGGTGATCGACATGATCTCGTTGTCGTGGGCATTGTTGCCGGCTTGACACGAAGCGTCGAGCAATCGCAGACGATCCACCAGCTCGTTGGGGTCGTCCCAGTGCACGTAGTCGATCTTATTGTTGGTTAGCGTCATAGCGCGAGGCGCGAATAATCCCTTTCCGGATTTTTTCTTCTTGAGTTCGGTCGATATCAACGGTGAGATTATCCATTGATACTTGAATCCCTTGTTGCCCATTACTCGCTCGCGAGGATCGTGCTTGTATTTATAAGCACTTGTCCGCAACAGTATGTCCTTGTACTTTTGCTTATCCGCCTCCGTGTAGAGCTTATCATCGGGTATTTCCTTGAAGATCAACTCGTAAATACCGGGTGTGCCGGCGTATCGTACATTGCCGATAATTATATTATCCGCTTTGTCCACGTCAAAACGTTTATTACCGAGCATCAATTCATTCTTGCCGAGATAAACACCGTACACGGTGTCTATTGTTGAATCGGCACCCAAAACGTCTGCGATGTACAATCGGCTCAGTGGACCCAACTTATCTTCTAACGTTTCTACAAAAAATTCTCGACCCTCCAACGTTTGCAACTGCTTTTGAACGACCGTCTCGATTGAGTCGTCCGTGGTTTCGAAAACATCCACGTCTTCGAGGAATTCGGGACTTGTACGTTGCACAGTTCGCGTCGGCGTAGAAGTTATCGGTGTAGAGGTTATCGGTAGTACTTTCGAGCGTTTCGATTGATTAGATTTACGCAGTGTCGACGATGACAGATCCGACCATGAGTCTAATCGTTCCCTCTTTTTCTTCGGTGTAGCATCCGGAGTAACAAACTCCTCCTCCCCGCGCTGTTGAATTGATTGCGTTTTGATTTTTGGGTCAGCGACGCTCTCCGCCGGCTCCTCTTTCTTCACCGCGATCGAGCTCGAGTTGTCGACGATCTTTTTCAGCGGCCCGATGAGAGGTCTGAAGTGCGTGTCCAACTCAATGTCCTTCTCAATCTTACCGGTCTTCAAAGCGCGATGTTTCTTGCGAATCGAATCACTCGTTTTCGCGATATTTTTCACGATCTTCTCGCGTTCGCGAATATTCTCGCTCCCATCGCGGGAGAAAAAAAACAAAGCAAAGTGTCGATTTTCTCTCTCTCTGTAACGCTAACGTTTCACCTTCGACGACGTATCGGCGACGACTGACCGCTTTTGCGGTATCGCAAACACGTTAAATCTTTTTCTGTATCGGTCGTTCGATAGCGCGCTGTCCTTGTCTATCCACTACGAATCCATACTTGCATCGCCAACAATCGTGGCACAAGGAGCAAAATTCATCGTACGACATGTCGGTATTCACGTGATCGTTGTACACGTGTTTCAAATTAGTGCCATCCTGCCTGAACAGGATCAGCAGATTCGCGTTGTCGCGTATCAGATGTTTAGGTATTCTCGCGTACGTCTGACAGAGATAAAAGCAGTCGACGCTCGAGTGCCTGCCCATCGAGAAATATTCTCTCACGGTGTCTTGCTTATCGCACGCCACGTCGTCGAAGACGAAGATCGAGTTTGGACACGCGTCGCTCGGTGGAATGACGTCACTGTTACTGGAGAAGGTGTAGTAGCCGATTTCGTCGATCGATGTCAATAAATTTTCCAGATATCGGTATTTTGGTTGTTGCAGCAATTTCGAGTACACGTACATGTTCTCGAAACGTACACCGTGCGAACTTTCCAGCAAACTTATCAGAACGTTGGTTTTACCGCAATTCGAGGGACCGCAAATGATCGCGCGTATAGTAGTCGGCAGCATCGTACCGTCGCCTTTCCGCGTTGCCCTCCATCGACCGTGATCTGTCGTCGCAATTCGTCACGCGAATCGCTAACGATTGTCGCACGAATCTCATTTCTTTTTTTCTCGCACTTTGTACGACTGAATCAAACTTTCTCGTTCAAACGTCTATTTATAGATGCGCGGCACCGCGAATCTCTCAGTCGCAAAGATGTTCGTCCTGCTGTCGAGACCTTCGGATTTTAGCGCCGAATGTCAATAAAATTAAAAACTGGTAGAGGTTTGTTTAATCGCGCGATAGGTGTATTTCCGATCGAATTGCACATTCCCGGCTATCAGTTTTGCGGTCCGGGTACTCGTCTACTCGCGAGAACGATTGGCTAGAGGTGATCCGGGTGTAAATCCATTGGACGCGGCGTGTCGCGAGCATGACATAGCCTATTCGCGTAACAAAGGCCTCACCGAAAGACACGCGGCGGACAAGATACTCGCCGAGAGAGCGCTAGGACGCGTCATCGCGAGAGATTTGGCTCTCGGAGAGAGGGCTGCCGCTACAGCCGTCTGGGCGGCCATGAAGGCTAAGACGAAGCTCGGAATGGGTTTGAAAACACGGAAAACACGAACGAGGAAAAGGTCGACGAAGAAACGGATACTTCCGACAGCGAAACGAGGTGGCGTATTGCCGATTCTACCGTTGTTGGGAGTTCTCGGTTCTCTGGCCGGCGGAGCGGCCGGAATTACAACGACGATGAACGCTAGCAAATCCGCGCGACGTCAGCTGGAAGAGACGCAACGTCACAATCGCGCCATGGAAGGTCGCAGACTTTATCTCGCTCCGTACAAATATGGACAAGGACTGTATCTCGGCCCGCACAAACGCGGGTGAAAAGTGGCGTTGAAGATTTAAAAAAAAGACGTTAAATATGCCGGCGTGTTGTGTAATGATAATCTGATTCGTGTTGCGCCGAGTATAAGGAATGTCAAGCACGTAATTCGCAAGGATGACAGGAACGTAGAACGCAAGGATGACAGGAACGTAGAACGCAAGGATGAATGGCGCGCAGATCAAGATGTCTAGCGCGCAGGTCGCAGGAAGCAGGAACGTAGAACGCAAGGATGAATGGCGCGCAGATCAAAGATGTCTAGCGCGCAGGTCGCAGGAAGCAGGATCGTAGAACGCAAGGATGAATGGCGCGCAGATCAAAATGTCTAGCGCGCAGGTCGCAGGAAGCAAGAACGTAGAACGCAAGGATGAATGGCGCGCAGATCAATGATGTCTAGCGCGCAGATGATCTCGTTGAGCTGAGCGGTTATCATGGGATAGCGGTAATCTCAGTCGCGGTGTATCTCATTCAGTCGCGGGTATCAACAGAGTAACGTAAAGTCATCAGTCGCGGTTATCAGATCAAAGTAGCGTAAACAACAGTCGCGGTGTATCATACAGTCCTCAGAAATCTCTCCGGCAGCCGTGTGCCACGCGGTAAACTCGGGCAGCCGTATGCCACGCGGTAAACTCGGGCAGCCGTGTGCCCCGGCAGCCGTGTGCCAAGCGGTAAACTCGGGCAGCCGTGTGCCCCGGCAGCCGTGTGCCATGCAATAAACTCGGGCAGCCGTGTGCCCCGGCAGCCGTGTGCCAAGCGGTAAACTCGGGCAGCCGTGTGCCCCGGCAGCCGTGTGCCATGCGGTAAACTCGGGCAGCCGTGTGCCCCGGCAGCCGTGTGTCAAGCGGTAAACTCGGGCAGCCGTGTGCCATGCGGTAAACTCGCAACATCGTGTTGCCCATCTCCACAACATCGTGCTCGTTCGAAACATTTGGAAGATATAATTAATTCACGTTCATTCGCATATGAAAATACTCGTATTTTGGTGCACTTTCACGTAATGGATGAATTATCGGAATCGCTCGCATAGGAACAATGTCGAAAAGAAACAATGCACGTACGCATAAGGAAAATACCGGGTCACCCGACACGAACTTGTACTTTGCAATGCGGATCTCGTATCAAGAGTTAAAGCAATGTCGAACATATCACGCGGGCGCGTAACGATAAAATGGCGAGAATGTTTGTACAAGCACTGCACGTGATACCGCGGAGATTAAAAATGAACAACGTCACAACCGGCTACGAACACACGCAATAGAAAGATATCAAAAGTGCCCGCACACGAAACGCACATATAACGCGGATGTCAAACCGAACTTTACGTAGTCGCGCGGTAAGATAATGGCGAGAATAGCCACAATGCGTTTCATGAAATACCACGGCAATTGAATCGGGTAATCAAACCTGAAGCCTCTCTCGAGGTAGAAGCGACGACGTTCAAACTTTCGGGCGTCTCGTTTTCGTATCGCTAGGGAGTGGATAAGGAGAATGTTGAAATGGAAAACGGTGGCGTAAGGACGTCCTGTCCGACCTCGTCGTTGTCCGCCGCGGCTCCGTCGAAACTCCGCTTTAAATCTCGGTGTCACATGTAAATCCGGGATTCGAACCGCACTTTTTCCGTAGAAGTTTTCTTCGCATCGATACACGTATTGAATCCGTCACGCTGACTCTTACTCTCGGAGTCGTTACAAAATATCTCGTGAGAACGAAAACGATCGGCCGATGCAAGAAGAAGATGGCAAAATTAACGACCAAACAACCGTTGCTAAGGCCGGTGCTTCTCCGTTGCTGCGCTCGCTGACCGTCGCGCTGTCTCCGATCACGCTCGCGACGTCTGAGCCGGCTTTACGGCGCATTTCAAATCGTCGCCGATGATTTCTAAACACGGCGGGTATTTAGACTAACGTACAATTGAGTCGACTGGCAAGGCGAATGCGCGTACCGTTCTTCAGAGGTGTTTTCATGCGTGATTTGTTACCGATCGTCGACGGTGTACGTCGAAACGAGAGCGGTATCGTGAATTTGGACGATGCAGCGGGCCCCGGTACTCATTGGGTAGCGTACGCCAAGAGGGGAGATCGAGTCGTATATTTCGACAGTTTCGGCAATCTTCGACCACCGAAAGAACTGGTGCGATATTTCGGACCGAGCGTGACGAAGATCGAGTACAATCGCACGTCTTATCAGCGATACGATCAAAACATCTGTGGACAATTGTGCTTGCAATTTCTCCGGACGATCGACGACGATCGGCGCTGATTTAAAACCTGACGACGCGCCATGTGGAGACTCAGTGTTCGTCGAACAGCTTCCGCCGACATGTCTATAACGTTCACGCTGACCGGGAAGAGCAGCATTCTCGCGGAGCACTATTTTTCCGCCGTGGATCTGAGCGACGCACAGTGGGGACAAATAGAAATTTACTGTTCAAAAATCGCTACAAACCGTAATTCTTAACCGATCGAGACCAATTTTTTTTAAATTAATTGTTAATAAATTTTCAACAAAACTGTGGAGTTCGATTTTTTAAAAAGACTCTTTAAAATGTACAATATTAATAACAATTTGAAAATTATTTTAACCTAAAGTTTAATTAGAAGAATTAAAGTTACTTTTACATTGAGCTAGCTTACGTAACAGTTTTTGAGGTCACTGAATACGAATCTGTTAGAAACAAATGTTAGAATTAATATTTGACTATTGACAGTCGTCAAATTAAAAAAAATGCATGTTTTGGCTGAATATATTCTTTTATTCGAATTATTTTGCATTTGTTTCATATTTATTAGTATATATATGTTCATATTATATATATATATATATATATATATATATATATATATATATATATGGCATATTTATTTACAAAAAATCACAACGTTTCGGTCCAAATTTGAACCCTCTTCAGGTGAACTCTTTCACAAGCATTCGACAGGCAATTCGTCATTCGCGCGCAGGCAGTCGAAACGTACGGACGTATTGTCCTACCCCTGTTTTCCTGCAGTGCTCGAGTGCTCTTTTCCTTGCGTTTGCTAATTATTTGATAGCTGGTTAAGTACAATTTAGACAGTTTTTAGATCGTCGTGTTGTAAACCTCTTACGTTACCAACGTGCGCGGATACATAGTGCCGCATAATAAGGAGTGCACGTGGGGGGACGCAGGAGTCTACGGCCTCCTGCGAGAATAACTGCGCACAAGATATCGCGTCTAACCGCTCTTGCTCTCGTTTGTCCTCGTCCTCGCGTTCGCGTTCGCAATCGCGCTCCTCTCTCCGTTCTAGCAAATCCAATGATCAGTCAAAGCATAAAATCAAACCTGCAAATACGCGTGTGATCCGAGCTAGAAACGAGAAAGCTATTCTCGCGAAACACGCAAATTCCGACATTAGTACAGAAGAAAGGAAAGGAGCTCCCTTTAAAGATCTGTGAAAAACATAAAAGTGGTAAAATCGACAATCCATGCGACGATCCTTTACCCATGGACAAGGATAATGATAATGAAGATAAAGAGACAGTCGATCCATTGACGCGTACCAATATACCTACGCCTGCATTAACGATACCCTCGACGAATAATTCGGCCGCTCTTACCCCACCCTCTGTAACTGGCAAAGAGCGTAAAAGGTCTTCATCGCCATCGGATCCGGATCTGACCATCGTAACAGGTAATGACCCCAAAATGTCAAAAATAGAATCGGACAATACCGAGCCTCTGAAAGGCGCTCTTGCCCTGCCGTCCGGTGAGTCGATTTTTAAATATTCACTGACAGATAATGCGCCATTCGCGGTCTTTGTGCAATCTACCAAGGAAGGTGGCGATGCCTCTTTACATCTTCTTACAGTCAGCAGACTAATTTCCCAGTTCACATACAAAGATGTTATCGAAGTCCGTAAAACCGGCCGGAACAGGGTTACAGTGGATTTTCGAGATCGCGACGCGGCCAACAATCTAGTCAACAACCCCAGGTTGACAGCCGCAAATCTTAGAGCATACATTCCATCATTTAAAGTACAAAGAGTAGGCATTATCAGAGACGTACCTAAGGAACTCACAATTGAATCATTAAAAGACTTCATAGAATCCTCTGCCAAAGTTCTAAATATTGATAGACTAAACCGCAGGGTCAAGGTAGGAGAGAAATTTAAATTTCTTCCATCTCGCACCCTCAGAATAAAATTTGCAGGACAAACGTTACCGAAGGCGATTAGCCTATTTAAGGTTAAATATAAGGTTTACCCATTTGTGGCCAAAATTCGAACTTGTTACTCCTGTTTTAGACCAGGTCACATCAGCAATCAGTGTAAAGGGCATCCACGCTGCTTGCTGTGCGGAAAGGATAAACACGCCAATAATGAGGAATGCTTGCTCAAAGAAAACCCTCTCAAATGCATAAACTGCGAAGGCGAGCACCTAGCCACATCGTCTAGCTGCCCTCTAATTATGCAACAAAGGCAACTTAATGCCCTGGCCGCTGCGGAAAATTTGTCGTACGTGGAGGCTAGAAGAAAGATCAGAGGTGGCAAATTGGTTACGGATCCGTGGCTTGACTTTATTAACTTTCCCAATCTACAACCCTTTCCCTCCTCCAATTCCTACTCTGAATCACCAGACAGTAATCAATTTATTTCAAAAAATAGATTCAATATCCTTGCAAAAGACAACAATACTTACTTAGAACACGACTACTTAAAGAGATCTTCTCTATCATATGCGAATGCAACGGCTAAACCCGCTCGCTCTTATTCCTCCTCGTCATTCTCAAACAGTTCATCATTATTTCTTCCTTCTCTGCGCGAAGGGAAAAGTCACAAATCTCTCTTTAACCCCACCCAGAAATCGCAACTTGAATTCCAACACAACAAATTACTCGTGTATCCTAATGGCCGAGCGCCAGCTAGCGACGCCACCACCATCACCTTTCCCTCTCCCTTATCACCCGTTTCAAACTCAACAATTAATAACAATAATAATAATAATAACGGAGCCGTGGCTTCGTCTACGCCTCTGCCTCCCAACTTCTCCCACCCGTTTCTTCCACTTCTACAAGAAGTGGAAGCCCTTATCAAAAACTATCTATTTAACCAACGCCTTTCAATCTTTCAGTTTAACAAACGTTTTCGACCAAAATCCGTATCCGCAAACTTACCTGCAAGCTGGCAGTGACAACCATCACGTTCACACCACCGGGGCATAGTGTCTCCTTGTCTGAAATTAAAATTTTACAATGGAACTGCAGAGGATTACAAAGTAAGCTGACAAACTTGCAGTTTTTGGCAAAATTCGATATTCTTTGCATTCAAGAGACACTTCTCACTGAGGTGAGTAAAGCCAACGTCAACGATTTTTCATTACTCAGAACGGATATCACGAAACCGGGAATGCGCGGCATATGCTTTTTAGTAAAGAACAATCTCAAGGTTTCATTAGTACAGCTCCCCTTCAATGTTCATTACTCTATTGAGGCTGCGGCTATCTCTATTTCTTTCCAAAATGAAGAGCTGCTTATCATAAATATCTATAGACATCCTAATAACGACACTACGATACAAGCGTTCAATGATATTTTTAACTTGTCGTCCAGCTATAAATTTGCTCTCATTGTAGGCGATTTTAATGCCCATCACCGACTCTGGAACTGCAAACATAATGATAGCGCTGGCATTCGGCTGGCTTCGCGTATTGAATCTTTCAATTACTGGGTACTAAATGATTCATCTAATACGCGATTCAATCCAAATAATAATTTCGGTTCCATTATAGATTTGGCACTTGCGTCCCCGGACCTTGCTTGCTCAACTACGTTAGGCGACCCCATGGCAAGTGATCATTACCCTGTTGAAACCGTTATCAACGGCAAATTCTCCATAATGAAGCGATTTTCGTATAAACTAAAACTCGACAAAGAGCAACTTTACAAACTTAACACCAGACTGGAAAAAATCGGCCGCGAATCTCCTCTGGTAGCTACAGACAATGAGCTTGAAAATTACGAGCAATTAATCAACTGCATAAAAGGAGTCGCAACTGACATTCTTCGAGAGGATGGTAAAAATGAAAAAATTGGTCCTAAGAAGATTATTCATAGGAGATCTCCTGCCCCCCCGTGGTGGAACGGAAAATGCACCAACGCAGTTAACCCTTAGTCTGTAAACGTTTTTTTGACACCTTTAGTCTGTAAACCTGGGTCGTTTTCGTCCTGACGTTTGTTTAAAGTGTTAAAGTGTTACAAAAAATCTGAAAAAATTCATGGAGGTAATTCAAACCTTCAATTTGAAGTACCATAAAATTATAAAATTATAAACAATTTAATTTTTTAAATATATTTTTATTTAAAAAATAAAGCAACTAGGGGTATAGTCATTTGTTTACTCAAAAAATCATAACTTTAAGACAAATAAAGATATCAAAACGAATAAAAAAGGAAATTGAAATTGAAAGGGAAGAGTGTAGCTTTCATTAAAAAAATATTGCATGCAATTATTTTGAAATTAAATGCTTAAGTTTGCGACCTCAAAATTGCCAATAAATTAGCCCCAAATTTCGTAGTAAAAACAGTAATAAATATATAATAATTCAAAAATTAATAATAAAATCAATAAGAAGTCAATAGTTAAGGGTCACAACATTCTTTTATTACCAAGAAGTAAAAAATCGAGAAACTTTCTCGCCCGACTGTTGCGCCATTTCCTAAAAAAACTGAACAAAAATATTTTCGTAATTTTTTTTTGCGGTCAGATGTTTTTGTGACACTTTTATGGACACAATGAATACTTTAAAACAAAAAAACAAAAAAAAATTATTTACGGTTTTGACTAACGTTGACTGTAAAGGTGGGTCGTTTTCGTCCGGAGAAGAATTCAAGTGTCTGCTGCGACGGCCGGAGGAGTGATGGCACGGTGAAAGTCGGTAAGCGGGTCCTCGGGGAGCATAATTTTTTTTACGGAGGCATAGTAGCGCCCTCCCTTCCTGTGTTCAAAAGTTAAAACTTTATTTGATTTTCGGCCGGACGAAAACGACCTAGGTTTACAGATTAAGGGTTAATAACCGTAAAATTGCATTGGATATATTTAAACGTGATCCACCCAGAGACAACTATCTAGCCCTGAAGAGACAAAATAGAGAATGCAAACTTGTACTTTCCAAGCAGAAGAAGGAAAGCTGGCGCTCTTTTTGTACGAGTTTTAATTCCAAAACTCCTATCGCTGAAATGTGGCGACTAGTCGAAGCGTTCAAGAGGAAAAATAACTCTCTAAAAGATTATCAAATTCTCGAGTCCTCGCAGCAAGCAGCAATAGATAAACTATGCCCACCGTCTTGCTCTCTTCCACCTTTCACAACACTGCTTTCTATGAAACAAGAGGACACTAACTCCCCTAATGTTCAGTCATGGATGGGCAGTCCGTTCTCTATGGATGAACTCAGGGTTGCGCTGGCCACCGTTAAAGTGTCCTCACCAGGGTTAAACCAAATAAGCTACGACTTCATTAAAGCTCTACTTGAAAAATTTGAGACACACCTACTTGATATTTACAACAGAATAATTTTTTGTGGCACTTTCCCGAACAGTTGGATGGAATCTCTGGTGGTTCTTATACCTAAACCGAACTCTAACGGTGTCCGACCAATCTCACTGCTATCGTGCCTACTTAATTTTGGAAAAATGCGTTTACAATCGACTGCGCTAGCACTTTGAAGCTAATGACATATTATCGGACACGCAATTTGGCTTTCGTAGCTACAGATCCTGCAGTGATAGCCTAATAATTCTCACTAACGCGATTCAACTGGGCTTCATTAACGGTGAGTTCACAGTATGTGTATTTCTCGACATTACAAGAGCTTTCGACAACGTGGATCCTTTTATCCTTTTGGAAGACCTCAAAACGGCGGGAGTACCGGCCGTTATCCGATACTTCATCGCTAACCTGCTGTTAAATAGAAAAATATTCTTCGTCCGCGATGGAAATACTTAAGGCCCATATTACTTATAAAGGCTCACCGCAAGGATCTATTCTCAGCCCTCTGCTTTATAACCTATACGTTAAAGACGCTAAGCGTCAACTGCTACCAGGGGTGTATTCACTGGAATACGCCGATGACTTGGCAGTCTACACAACGCACAAATCCATTAAAGAAGCTTTTCGCCTGATAGAGAACTCACTAAAATCCCTTTATCAATACTTAAGATCCAGAGGTCTAGAGCTGTCTCCCACCAAATCACGCAGCGTCATATTTACTCGGAAAAGATCCTATCAACTACCTAGACCTTGCGACCGCACTCCGCAATCCCGGTCCACCAAAGGCCGATAGGGTCCCCGCGAGTGGTCCTATGTCGCGTCCAGGGCCCCGACAGGGCAACGGTGCCGCAATTAGCGGTCACTGGCGTGCCGGCTGAGCCCGTGCCGCGGGCGGAGAGCGCCCCGCGGGCCCCAGTAGCGGACCCGACGGTTATGCCGGCCGTGCCGATGATATCGGCACTGAGTGTGCCGGCGCTGGCACCAACGCCGCCGCCCATGATGGACGAGATGATCGTCGCGATGGGCTACGGGCGTCCAATAGGTCCGGAGGAGCAGCCCTCCGACGATTTTGAGAGCCCGTCGAGCGGGGATGAGGCGCGGGACGAGACGTGGAGGCCAGGCGTCTAAAGGCGACGAGGCAAGGCGCGACGGACACCGCGCTGAGCGGCACTATATTTAATTTGAGTTTCGACGAGTGTCATTTTCTTTTGGTTTTATGTTTTACCGTTGTCCACTATGTATAACCCCATAGGAATAAGTCTAGGTTAAGATGTGCGCCCCAAGGGCAGATTATTAGGTTAAGCCCACGCGGCAAATTATAGGTTAAGGTAGTTCACAAGGCGACCGACCGAGTTATTTAGTTTATTTACCGGTTCGTCAACCTGAGTACATTAAGTTGGACGCGCAAGGGTCGGCGCCATATCGCGCGGAATAATGACGAACCGCAACAATCTCCAGAAATAAAGGTCCGGGACGAGACCGCAGGGACCCGGTACACACACCCACGGGGTCGGCGCCATCGTCCGAGCAACAGTGTAAGCAGGGAACATCTTCCTCAGGAACAGGGGGGCGGAACGAATTCACACGAACCTGGTATACAAGGCCACAGGGTCGGCGCCATTGTCCGAGTACCATTGCGAGAGGGGAACATCTTCCCCAGGAGCAAAGGCTCGAAACGCTACCGCACGAACCTGGTACGCGCACCCATAAGGTGGACGTCGTCACCCGGACACCACGACGCCACAGGAACGTCTTCCTCGAGGACAAGGGCCGGGGCCCCTATTGCGAGGACCTAGGATGCGCGCCCACAGGGTCGGCGCCGTCGGCAGACCACAAATCCCATCCAGGAACACCGGCCACAGGAACAAATGCCGGGGATAACGTCAGCAGGACCAAGGAGGCCATCCCAGGAGGTCGGCGCCATTGGCCGACCATACCAACACCACGCGGACATCATCTCCTGGGAGTCGACACAGAATCAGCTCCAGGAGGGTCCCAAAGGAGGTGCGCAGGGGTCGACGCCATCGGCGTCGCGAAAAATCCGCACCGTGGATACCTGGTGCAGCGGTGCCAAGGGAGGAGCAGCCCCACAGCATAATTCCAGTGGAAATTTCCACGCGGACGGTTCGAAAAGGAAGCCACGGTAAACAAGTGTGATAATCACGCGGCGAACAATGGGCGCGAGTGCGAAAACACGCAAAAACTAAAAGTGAAAGTTGCGACGTCATAGCGAGCGGCGAAAACAACCCGGTAGTGGGGGTAACTCGCGTTAGTGGGGAGCCAGCGTGAGACAGGCAACTCGAGGCAGTCTCTCGAGTATCGCGAAGGCGAACGGACGTGTCTACCGACAAGTACAATACAATCGCGAACATAGAGTCACGCGAGTACGGTGATAGATATCGAACACTGCTTTTAGCGATACTTAACAATCGGGAACTCCCGCGTAATTGCGCGTTAAATACTCACTCGACAATAGTGAGCGGTAATAATTTGCCATCGATAACTTGTGATCGCGACATTGTGCGAATCAATTGTAAACCGAATTGTAGTAAGGTGATGACGATCTGGGAATAAAGAATGATTATTTCTGAAATAAAATCTCAACGTTAATTATTGATTAACTATACTTACCTTCGACTTACCTTGTCCATCGGCGATGATCCATCAGCGTCCAGCGGAAGTCCAGCAGCGGCGATGATCCATCCGGGGCAGGAACCTGAAACAGAAGAGTAGTATTAGTAGATAATAATCGTAATTAGTGAGACGCGAGGTAATCCGGTGCGCGACAAGGCGAAGATCCGAAGAACCCGAGCAGCGGAGATAATCCATTCCGGGAGTCCACCTGAAACAGAAAAGGGAAGATATTAGTACGCGAGCGACATTCGTGAATAACCTTCTCGGTTATCAGAGGTCAAACCGAGTGGCGACCGTAGGATAGGAGACTAAAACTACGCGTAACAGGCCTCCAAATGTACCGTCCGGTTACAGTCATAGGCCGACGATAAGCGCGGAAAGACACAAGCTGACCAATAGACGTGGAAGAATCTGCAGGGTTGGAGGTTACCCGAGGGCCTGTCAGAGTCCGGCGAACCAGTCAGGAATCAGATATCAAGACTACCCTCAAAATATCTTCAAAAAATGGCGACCGTGACAGGACACGTAAGTGTCAGCTGTGCATAACGGAAACCAGCCACCACAGTGCGCGTAGGGATACGACACAGTGAGTGAAATAAAAGTTCCCATAGTGCGTGAAGTGACGTGCGGTGCTACCGTGTTGCAACAACGTACGCGAAAAGCGCGATATCCGTACGACGATAGTCGGGAAAGCGGTGTTAACCAATCGTGCGAAAAGCATATGAACGCGGAGTGCGCGGAAAGCAGTCACAAGCCGAGGGGTACGAAATCGTAATTACGAAGAAGACGCAACAGCGCAGAAGAAGCAAGAAAGAAGATGCCACAAGCGTGAAGAGGAATCATCGAGGGACAGCGATACACCCGATACGGCATAACAACGTGCGATCAACGAACGCGAAGTCGTAACAAACGCGGCTTTCACAAACGCGTTGCAACACCGCACGGTCGGAAAGGGAAAGCAATAAGTTCCGAACGGTGAAAATAAATTATCGGTCACAATAGGGCCGAAAAGGAGAAGCCGAGGGAGAACGAGCTGTGTGCGAGAAGATCGCATGGCCCCAGTTAAAAGAACGCCGCCGAGAATCCAGACAAGGTCACAAGGACCTGCGGAAGACGAGCGGACGATTCAGGAGCGCGCGACACAAGAGACGCAACAGCAGTCAACACAGTTACCGGGAGAACCCGAAGACGGTCACTTACAAGCGATCAATCTCAGCATTGAGAAAAGCATGCAAGACATGAACGAAAACGAGCAGCGTATGGCGCTGCAAATACAACAGTTAACAGCCGAGCTTGAGGAGATAAGGGCCTTCCAACGACAAAGGCGTGATTCAGTCGTTTCAACAAATACGGAGCGCGGTCTAGCGGCCGGAATGACCACACAAAAAATAGACGAGCGCGCGTATGACGACGAGAATGGACGCGGAGGAGCAAGATTGGATATGATCCCATTGCAAGCGCGACTACCTAGAGGAGGCTGGATAAAAAATCCTTTTGAGGAGTTAACGTTTAAGGGGAAGTTAGATAAACAAAACCCCATCAGATTTATAGAGAAGTTTGAAAAACTTGCTCGATACGAAAGAGTGTCGGAAGAGGAGCAATTCTTCTATTTTGGCAGATGTATGTCAGGAGCCGCAAGCCAATGGTACGAATTGCAGCGCGCGGAAGACATACACGAGATTAAGGAACTATTCCGGAAACATTTCTGGGGATGCCAAGCCCAGATGAGATTTAGGCAAATGGCGTACTTCGGTAAATATAAACCGAACAATGGAAGCATGACCGAGTACGCACTCGACATGGCCAGGCAGGCCAGAACGTTGATTCCGCCGATGTCAGACGAAGAAGTGGTGCAGACGCTGCGCGAGCACTTCGACGACGACATCGCGCGCGAGCTACGGCCATCGGTCGTACGAAATGTGAATGAAATGGTCGAAATGCTGGATACCCTCGAGAACGAGAGGGCCACAAGAAAATTACGCGTAGAAGCGCGACGTGGGTCGGAGAAGCCAGCGAGTCGCACGGACTACCCGAGAGAACGAGCAACCGCGAGAAGCACATACGCGAGGGATGATAGCCGACGTGACAATTTCGCCAGACGCGACGCGACGAAGTCCTCGTCGCAGACAAAGTCGACCAACTGGAGAAAGCCGGATGCACCCGAAGCGAAAGCGGGAGACGTAGATATCGTGGAGTTGCCAGACAGCGACGACAACGAGGGCAAACCGACAGTCACGAGATATACGAGAGGTAAAGAAAGTTACCAGAAGAAAACAGTCCCGAAGGCGGGATACCAAAGAGACGGCGAACGCAGGAAGAATCTTGCCGCCATTACGGCAAGAGGCGAGATGCAGGAGGATGAAAATAGAGAAGAATTATCTGCCGAAGAGAGTGATAAAGAATGCTGTATGGTAACATGCCAGCCGGAAGACACTCAAACGAACAAGCGAGAACGGCTGAGCAAGATAATTGAGGAAGTCGAGGAGGCAATAAGCCAGGCCGAGAGGGCAGAGAACTGGAACATTACGGTACCCTTGATCGAACTAGAATTCGAGAGATGCAAAGTTAAGGCGCTGGTGGACACCGGGTCACAAGTGACCGCGATTACGAAGAGGCTCCAGGAAAAACTAATGGAATCCGGGGAGGAGATTACCATCACGCCAGTGGAGAAGTTTGCGTTAAGGGGAGCATTTACTGATAAGGGTACATTCGTGACGAGCAAAGCCCGGGTGGCGTGTAAATATCAAGGAGAAAAGTTCCCGTATGAATACTATGTCGTAGAAAAATTGGCGTTCGAGCTGGTGCTGGGAGTCGGCTTCCACATCAAGTATCAAATGCTAATGGCATGTAGCGGAGGAATCGATATATCGTTCCGGGGGCCAAATTTCGACTCACCCGAGCCGAAGCAGTACGGCGAGGCGCGACAACTGCTCGAATGGCACCAAGACTTTATCAAAGAAGCCGCGCGATCACAAGATGGCGCGATAAGAGAGATGGGGGAGATGACGCGACCCATCATAGCCAAGGTGCAAGCAGTCCTGCGGCAAAGAGACGAATGGAGGCGACAAGGGAGAGTTAAAGAGGAAAACGGGACGATAAGCCGAAATGACGGGGAGCAAAAGACACGCGAAAGCGCGAATGACGGGGAGCGCAACGCGATAACGCCTCGCGCAGGAGTAATGAACGCGGTATACTTGAACACGGAGGAGAGCGACGAGGTACCGCCAAGCCCGGAGGCCGCAAAATACGAGAAAGAGAGACGCCAGAGATCGGATCAAAAGAAGAAAACGCGATTCGAGGACGAAAGAAATAGGAGCGACGATTCTGTGATAATCCTGGAAGTCAAGCCGGGAAAGCCGGAAAGCCCAGCGCGAGAGCCCAAAATCGAGGCCGAACGCAACGGGAGCGACGAAAAACGGCCGAACGGGGATCGGAGTACGTCGCCATGGAAATTGTTCTTGAGCGAAAGGAAAAGCAAGGAAAAACGCGCGACACCAGGGAAAGGCGACGACAACGACGAATATGAGGAGTTACGGAGGTTAAGGGACCTCATAGTGGAAACACACGAACGAGGATCAATACGACGCAGATCACCGAGAACTGGCCGTTACAAAAGATCCGACGAGTTGACGAGGCGAGCGACGATAGTGGCGAAACGTTATTGTGGTGGACCACGAGCACGCGTACGGCGTCGAAAATTATTTTCGGAATCTGATAACGCGACCGGGGACACCGACGAGAGCAAAGAGAAGCAAAAGGCAAGTCCAACGAGCCGTCACACGACCACTTTCCGACGCAAAACAACCGGTGACGAAAATCCGCGCCGCAGGGCCGGACGCTACAGGTTGCGCAGGCGGGTGCGGAAGGAGGTGGCGAGTAGTGGGGAGAGCCCGGAAGGACCAGGCGAGGCCAAGAGGCCATTCAGTCGTCCAAGCGAAGCCATGGCGAACACACGGAATGGCATGGCGAGCGACCCGAAAGAGCCGGGGGCGAGCGGTGAGGGGCAGGACAAAGGACCTGACGACCCAAGGGACCAGCCATCAACCAGCGGGCTGAACAATAGGCCGACGCCTGACCCGGGTGCGCAACGAACGGACGGGACAAGCACCGAATCGAGTGACTCGGAGCAGGACGGCCAGTCAAGGGCCGGAGAAAGCTCGACCACTGCGGCGAGCAACCAGCGCCGAGAACCTCAAGCGGGGGGAAGCGCGGTCAGTCTCGCGGATCTAAGCGATGCAGACCTACTGGCCCACCTGTCGTCGGGGCTGGATAAGGTGCTCAAGCACCGAGAGTACCGGCTCTACAGAAACGCCTTGGAGCAGCACGCGGCAATCGTCGACAAATACCTGGAGACGGTGCCGCCAACCCCCGACATCGCATCCCATGAGATAAAGCAGGCGCGCGCCCGTGTGAGGCAGACGATGGAGCAGATTGAGGCGTGCGAGCAGGAACGCGACTACCAGGTCGACTTGGCCAGGGATCTCCGGGTTCCAGGACCGCCAGGCGAAGATGATATCGCCACGGTCACCCTGCTGACCTCCGTAGGATGGAACGCGGCGGATGAAGGAGCGCGACGACCATTTCGCCTCCTGATGGACATCAGGCCCGAAAGGGTGGCCATACAGATCCACCTCGACGGGAGACAGGAAGCGCAACCGGCCGCACAGGAGCCGACAGCGGCAATTAAGCCGGAACGAGAGACAGGCGGCCCAGCCATAGACGTGCCGGAGGTGATCGAGGTCCCCGAGTCCGGGGAGGAGCAAACGGAGCGCCCGGAGCGGCAGGCACCAGGCGCAGGAACCGAGCAGGGCAAGAAAGGCGATAGGCAGCCACCAACTCCAGAGACCCACGAGCGACCAGGGACGGGACCCCGAACGCGCGAAGGGACCCCACAAAGGACCAGCGGGGTGTACACCATCCGCGCCGAGGAGATCTCGGAGGACAACACGGTGATCGTCCCGTCTTCGGGGGAGGGGGCGGAGCCCAAGGAGGAATACCAGCCATCCCCCGAAATCCCCAAGGCACTCGGCGTGAGCGAGCGGGCGGCCGCCAAGAGAGCGGACGAAAAGAACCGAGAGATCCACGAAGCGGAGCGCCTAGAAAGGCACAAGCGGAGGCGTGACAAGGAGGAACGGCACAAGAGGCGAAGGGAGAAGAGGCGACGTCACTCAAAGGCAAGGAGCGCGGATCGCAGACAGAAGAAAAGCTCGACGTCGGGCAAGCTGCCCGAAGCCAAGCTGACGGGGAGGGTGCGACCGCACTCCGCAATCCCGGTCCACCAAAGGCCGATAGGGTCCCCGCGAGTGGTCCTATGTCGCGTCCAGGGCCCCGACAGGGCAACGGTGCCGCAATTAGCGGTCACTGGCGTGCCGGCTGAGCCCGTGCCGCGGGCGGAGAGCGCCCCGCGGGCCCCAGTAGCGGACCCGACGGTTATGCCGGCCGTGCCGATGATATCGGCACTGAGTGTGCCGGCGCTGGCACCAACGCCGCCGCCATGATGGACGAGATGATCGTCGCGATGGGCTACGGGCGTCCAATAGGTCCGGAGGAGCAGCCCTCCGACGATTTTGAGAGCCCGTCGAGCGGGGATGAGGCGCGGGACGAGACGTGGAGGCCAGGCGTCTAAAGGCGACGAGGCAAGGCGCGACGGACACCGCGCTGAGCGGCACTATATTTAATTTGAGTTTCGACGAGTGTCATTTTCTTTTGGTTTTATGTTTTACCGTTGTCCACTATGTATAACCCCATAGGAATAAGTCTAGGTTAAGATGTGCGCCCCAAGGGCAGATTATTAGGTTAAGCCCACGCGGCAAATTATAGGTTAAGGTAGTTCACAAGGCGACCGACCGAGTTATTTAGTTTATTTACCGGTTCGTCAACCTGAGTACATTAAGTTGGACGCGCAAGGGTCGGCGCCATATCGCGCGGAATAATGACGAACCGCAACAATCTCCAGGAATAAAGGTCCGGGACGAGACCGCAGGGACCCGGTACACACACCCACGGGGTCGGCGCCATCGTCCGAGCAACAGTGTAAGCAGGGAACATCTTCCTCAGGAACAGGGGGGCGGAACGAATTCACACGAACCTGGTATACAAGGCCACAGGGTCGGCGCCATTGTCCGAGTACCATTGCGAGAGGGGAACATCTTCCCCAGGAGCAAAGGCTCGAAACGCTACCGCACGAACCTGGTACGCGCACCCATAAGGTGGACGTCGTCACCCGGACACCACGACGCCACAGGAACGTCTTCCTCGAGGACAAGGGCCGGGGCCCCTATTGCGAGGACCTAGGATGCGCGCCCACAGGGTCGGCGCCGTCGGCAGACCACAAATCCCATCCAGGAACACCGGCCACAGGAACAAATGCCGGGGATAACGTCAGCAGGACCAAGGAGGCCATCCCAGGAGGTCGGCGCCATTGGCCGACCATACCAACACCACGCGGACATCATCTCCTGGGAGTCGACACAGAATCAGCTCCAGGAGGGTCCCAAAGGAGGTGCGCAGGGGTCGACGCCATCGGCGTCGCGAAAAATCCGCACCGTGGATACCTGGTGCAGCGGTGCCAAGGGAGGAGCAGCCCCACAGCATAATTCCAGTGGAAATTTCCACGCGGACGGTTCGAAAAGGAAGCCACGGTAAACAAGTGTGATAATCACGCGGCGAACAATGGGCGCGAGTGCGAAAACACGCAAAAACTAAAAGTGAAAGTTGCGACGTCATAGCGAGCGGCGAAAACAACCCGGTAGTGGGGGTAACTCGCGTTAGTGGGGAGCCAGCGTGAGACAGGCAACTCGAGGCAGTCTCTCGAGTATCGCAAAGGCGAACGGACGTGTCTACCGACAAGTACAATACAATCGCGAACATAGAGTCACGCGAGTACGGTGATAGATATCGAACACTGCTTTTAGCGATACTTAACAATCGGGAACTCCCGCGTAATTGCGCGTTAAATACTCACTCGACAATAGTGAGCGGTAATAATTTGCCATCGATAACTTGTGATCGCGACATTGTGCGAATCAATTGTAAACCGAATTGTAGTAAGGTGATGACGATCTGGGAATAAAGAATGATTATTTCTGAAATAAAATCTCAACGTTAATTATTGATTAACTATACTTACCTTCGACTTACCTTGTCCATCGGCGATGATCCATCAGCGTCCAGCGGAAGTCCAGCAGCGGCGATGATCCATCCGGGGCAGGAACCTGAAACAGAAGAGTAGTATTAGTAGATAATAATCGTAATTAGTGAGACGCGAGGTAATCCGGTGCGCGACAAGGCGAAGATCCGAAGAACCCGAGCAGCGGAGATAATCCATTCCGGGAGTCCACCTGAAACAGAAAAGGGAAGATATTAGTACGCGAGCGACATTCGTGAATAACCTTCTCGGTTATCAGAGGTCAAACCGAGTGGCGACCGTAGGATAGGAGACTAAAACTACGCGTAACAGGCCTCCAAATGTACCGTCCGGTTACAACCTAACATATTGATCAACGGCAAAGCAATACCAATGGCTACCGAACACAGATTCCTCGGCATTAACTTGGACAACACATTTACTGGAAAGTCTCACATGAAATATTTAATAAACAAAGGCAGACGAATCTCCAGCATTCTAATGATGCTGGCGGGAACAAAATGGGGATCTCACCCGCAATTACTACTCTCATTATATCGAGCAGTCTTCAGAGGGGCAATTGAGTACGGTGCCGTCGTCTTCCAGCTTAAAGGAAACAAGCAACTCTTTTTGGCCCTCCAGCGCCTTCAGTGGAAGTTGATCCGTAATGCCATGGGTTATCGCGTTTCAATCCCCATCAACGTAATTTTGGACGAAGCCAAAGAACCACCCTTAAGCCAGCGATTCTCCTACCTTATTCACAACTATTTAGTAAAAAGTTTCTCTTGTAGATTTAACCCGGTCATCAACAGCCTTGAGAATGTTCAATTTGGCACGATTGGTAATGTTAAACGATCGAAAGCATGCCGCGCAATCCCCATTTTCAGGTCATATCTGGCGGTCAAAAACATTAGAGACACTATGCACCGTTCCGTATATCTCCCGTTTTTTTTATACCCTTTTCTTTCGCTTACCTATCAACCTGAACTGATATCTTTTCTCCTACCAAATAGTGATTCTGCTTCTGCGGAGGAAGCTAATCAATACTTTAGAAATCACTTTGCACCTCACACTGCTGACTCAATTACATTTTATACAGATGGGTTTAAACTTGATACAGGGGCCGTGGGAGCGAGCGTTTACTCTCCAGACCTGCCCATCGACTGTAAGCTTCCTCCTGATGCTTCCACTTTCACAGCAGAGGCCTGGACGATTTACGAAACCCTATTCATTATACACCAGTTGCAAATCCCTTCAGCAGTTATATTTTCCGATTGCAGCAGTGTACTGCAAGCGATTACATCTCACAACATAATACACAATAATTACGTCATCTCACTCATTCGCAACATGTACTATAGTGGCTCAAAAATCAAGGTGACCTGGATTCCATCGCACAAGGGGATTACAGGTAACGAGCGAGCGGATACTCTTGCCAAGAGAGCTGCCACAAAAGGCAGAAAAACCAGCTGCAAAGTCCCTTACATTGATCTTTACCATAGGTCCAAATCTATCTTAAATAGAAGATATCAAACTTATTTAGAAAATTATTTAGAAAAGCGGCAATCACCAAGGGTACTTTTTACCACATTCACTACCATACCAATAGTGTCAAGCCTTGGTACTACCGTCTTCCTCTTAACAGACCACAAATAGTCACCACGAGCCGTCTCCGCAGCGGTCACTACAATTTAAATCAAAGCTTATTCTGGAAAAATATTATCGATTCCCCGAGTTGCCCTTGTGGCGATCCCTATCAGGATGCAAATCACGTAATATTTAACTGCATTTTAACTCGCGACCAAACACCGCCACTTTATAAATATCTCCAAGAGAAATTCTCTACTTATCCCACCGATATCTTTCCATTTCTCAAAAATCCGCCCCCTAAGTTATGCCGCTTATTACTTGCTTTCTTCAGTTCATGTAATCTTTACATTTAAAGATTATCTTCACACTCTACCTCCTATATATGCAAGCAGTTTTCATCATTTACTGAGTTCACCTTTTGAAGAATCGTATAATGGCCAATACTAGCCGATGGGGCATAGATGTGCCAAACAAAATGAAGAAAGAAAGAAAGACAGGCAATTCGTGACACTGTAATAAGAAGTCGAAATAGTATAAAATTAAATGTGTATATATAGAGCATGTTAGGAAGCATGTCCGTATATCCCGATTGCAAAAAAATAAATGTAAAAAATGTAAAAAATAAATAAATAAACATATGTATATATATATATATATATATATATATATATATATATATATATTGTCACGGCTTTTTCCGTCCCGGACCGCTCCGGGGCGTGTGCCGGATCAAAAGGGGAGAGGACAGGAGGGTGGAGGGCCTCTCCGACGCGTCTCTCACACGGGCCGAAAGTTCCACGCGAAAGGAAATGCTGGGCGCCAGGCGCGTAACACGCGTCCACTAAAAATCCCGAAAATCCAACCGAATGTAACGCCAAACCAAATTAATTCGGCGTGTGAGAGATCGGCCAGCTCGGCTAAGGAGTGTGGGCGGGGTTAACGAAAGGGCAGCGCTCTATTCGGCAGGGCGACACGCTAGTCAATACTCAGATCATTAAAAGAAAATATAACAAGGTTTATTCTGAGTTAATTCTCAGGCAGAATAGGTGCCAGTCGGCTGCCATTATTAGGCTACAATCACGTAAAGGAATAATAACGCGGACGCCAGAGAAAAGAAAATTAACAACGCTAGTAGCGTGTAGCGTGAGCGTCAAGAGAAACAGAATATTACGCAGGTTTCGAATCAGAAAAACTAATAATAATTAAACCTATCGCTAACGGGGCTGGTCGACGAAAGACGCAGCCGAATATAACGAACCGGAGTAAACGCGAAATAACAGTGTCATTAAGAACCGGAGTAACGCGAAATCATAGTATAATGAACGCGAGGAAACGCGAGATAGCCGGGGTCACACCCGAGGCGAGTGAATGCCACGTCTCGAGCCGTGCCGGAGTTCTGTCGCCAGGTAACCACAAATTCTAACGCGAGTATCTTAAATTAGCCTAACGCAAATATCTTAATCTAACGCAAATCTTAATCTAACGCAAACCTTAATCTAGCGCGAGTCAACGCGAACCTTAATCTAGCGCGAGTCAACGCGAACGTACGGAATCTCCGCGAGTAACCACGCAAGAGACAATAGCGAACGCGAACATACGCAATTCTACCGCGAATCCTACGGAACGCAACAGCAATCCAACGCGAATCATAACGTAACGCGTTAAATCTCACGCGAAAGATAACCGAACGCGAATTACCATCCAACGCGAATTATCCGGGCGCTCGAGCATCGTCGGAACGCGATTACCTCAACGCGAAAAATCTCGACACACGACATAGGCGAACATTCTAGACGCGGCCATTACCGCGCGCACGATCTACGCCCCGACCGGCGAATTACCACGCAATAATCTACCGCGATCTCCAGAAGCCTTTCTGCGGCCCGATAATAATCCCACGGCCGCGATGCCATTCCAAGGCCCCTCGCTCTCGATATCAATCGCCTAATGAACTCTTTGTCGGCGCATGCCGCCGGCTACCGAATGTGATTTCGAGCGAGCGCGACCCGGAGGGCGGTATCGTGGCTTTACATTATCAAAACGAATAACGAGGCAACCTCACCGTTGGTCCTTCTCTTTCGAGGCTCCTTGCCGTCGCCCAAGGTCGGAACAGGCGTCGGGAATCGTCAAAATGAATCAGTTAATGCTGCGACAAGTGCTCACGTGCGGTCGCTATCGAGGACGATCTACGAGTACTCCCGAATTTTCGCTCGATCACGGAATCGATTGCGCGCCCCACCCCGGGCGCGCACAGCCGCTCGACGCTATCGCGCGGACCAATGAGGGGCGAGCCCGCAAGCTCGCGGCGGATCCTTGTACAGGGCCGACCATCCTGCTCCCGCAGGGTGCTTCAAGTTTCTCGGCGTGCACGGTAATTTCGCCGGGATCCTTCCCGGTCGGGCGAGACGCTGACGTCCCCGCGCTTCTCGTTATGTCCGGGAACGGTGGCCACCCGTCCCGGAATCCCTTTTACAGGTGCGAAGGGCAGGCGAAGTTCATTACGCCCCGGCGCACAGTGGGCTGAATCCGAGAAAACCCGGACATAGAAAAGTTCCAAAGAGTACCAAAAAAATGTTTTTTTGAGAATGCAAAGAAATGTCCCACGAACATTTCATGTTTATTTTTACTTCCCCCTTTTTCCCCTTTTTCGAGAAAAATGCATTTAGGCCAGTCAAATTAGACATTTGAGCTCGGAAGTGAAGCGAGATCAATGAAACCTTTTAGGGTTGTTGGGGGGATGTAGAAGAGCTTATTTCTGAGTTTTCGGGTTAATCGGACCAATGGGTTTTTAAGGGGGGGAGGGGGAATGAAAAATTTCGTTTTTTTCGCAATAACTCTGTGAATTTTGACCGTACATGATTTACTAACCCCTCATTTTGTAGCTCTTTTAAAGTCCTACAATTCATTTCGTGAAAACCCTAACCAAAAATCAATATTTGTCGAGTTCTAGCCGGTGAAAGTAGGAAAAAATGTATTTTGTCGCAGTTTTTGCGGTTTTAACGAATCTAAACGACTGACCCCTCATTTTGTAGGTCTCTTCAAGCCCTACAACTTTGTCAGTGGCGGCACATTTCTATCTATTAATGGAAACGAGATAAACGCAAAAAACCGCGACAAAATACATTTTTTTCCACCTTCACCGGCTAGAACTCGACAAATATTGATTTTAGGTTAGGGCCTTCACAAAATAAATTGTAGGGCTTTAAAAGAGCTACAAAATGAGGAGTTAGAAAATCATGTACGGTCAAAATTCACCGAGTTATTGCGAAAAAATGAAATTTTTCATTCCCCCTCCCCTCCTTAAAAACCCATCGGTCCGATTAACCCGAAAACTCAGAAATAAGCTCTCCTACATCCCCCCAACAACCCTAAAAGGTTTCATTGATCCCGCTTCACTTCCGAGCTCAAATGTCTAATTTGACTGGCCTAAATGCATTTTTCTCGAAAAAGGGGAAAAAGGGGGAAGTAAAAATAAACATGAAATGTTCGTAAGACATTTCTTTGCATTCTCAAAAAAAAATTTTTTTGGTACTCTTTGGAACTTTTCTATGTCCGGGTTTTCTCGGATTCAGCCCACTGTGCGGCGTCCCGGGGCCCTGCCTCGATGGGTCCGTCCGTCGCCGTATTACGTGCCGCGCGCTTCCTTCCGCGCTCCCCTGTGCCCGCCGGCCGGCGAGTCTCGCCGTGGTCCGTCCGCGTCGATCGATGTGCACGATCGATTCCTTTCGGTTGATCCTGTATTCCATAATCCGCTCCTCAGGAACTCCGGTCTCAGCTCGGTGAGGTGCCACGCAATTTTACAAAATACAAAAAAAAAAAGATTAGGATACGGAAACGCAATTACAATTAGGCCCCTGGAGATCTCTCGCTCTGACTCTGTAAATCGTCCTCGGGCGCGAATTATCGAAATCCCGCGCCTTGTGACGGCGGCGGGGCGCTGCCACGATGCAGCGAAACTGCAACGTCACAATATATATATATATATATATATATATATATATATATATATATATATTTACATTTATTTTTTTTTGTCTTTTTGTTTTATATTTTTTTTAATCTGTTGCTAAAAAAGTAAAGGTTTTGTAATATAAATTTTATACTGTTACAATAAAAGGAAAATATTATGCAATTACTTTTGTATTAGTAAATTCTGGGCTTCAGGATCAATGGTTCTTACTTTTTTTGTCGACAAGTTTCTGAGACAAGTAATTAATGAATCTGAAGAAATTAATAATTTATGCATAATATCTTCGTTTGTTAGTAAACGAGAACATTTTCTTGTATTGTAAAGACGAAAACGTTTGAAATCTTTATTTCGAGCTTCTGCGGCTTCCTCCGATAACTGTCCAATTGCAAGATAAAAATATTGAATAACATCCCATGTAAAATGACAACTAAAAACATTACAAGCGACTTATTTCGGAAGTTTTACACATTAGACAACAGCGCCATAGTTTAAACCTACAATCAGATACCGATTGTCTACACCACGCATACTTGTCCATCATAAATAATATTTAACTTTTGGTTTTGCCCTTCTGTTACTTCGTTTATAATAGGTCAATTCTTTTTAGTGACATAAGTCGACACAAGTGTCGTTCTGTCTTTGTTATTCATTGAATGTCAAGAAGGATAGAACAATGTTTGTGTCGACTTGTGTCACTAAAAGGAATTGGCCCAATAACGTTTCTGACTTAAATACTTGCAACCCGCAGATCTTAAGGTAAGCTCTCTCTTTTCTTTTTCGGTTTCCTTTAACAATCAATTAAATATATTTTTCTGTCTTTTTCACAGTGGAGCCGAAACGTTCATTACATTTGAAGACACGTTTTAAATTTTATTGCGCACGTCCCGCGCCTGACTCACATTCGCCGTTTATATCGTTTTTTATTATGGATACTTTTACAGTAACTCATAAAATATTGTGTAATTTTTTGCTTGAAAACGGTAATGCTACGGAGAAAGACTTACTAAAGCATTTAATAGCTGTATACAATATAGGACCTGAATTGCATTTAGCAATAGAGACAAAATTGCGAAATGGATACATCAAAAATTTTAAAACAAAGTTGAAAAATGTTCTACACCAGAAACAAGTGTTTAATAAAAAATATGAAAAATGGCTGCAATGTAATTTTGGGTCCTGTGAACTTGGCACACCATACCTAAAAATCTTCAATTTTTTTTAGAGTTCTGACTTTATTTTGAATAGTTCTAGAGTTCTATATAAGCATTTTAAATAGTTCCGATGATTAAATACAAAAAAATCGAATTTGAAAATATGGTGCGCTAAGTTCACGCAGCGCACCAAATCATGAAAATCAATTATTTCTTCGGAGTTCTAGTTTGTTTTACAATAGTTCTACAGTTCTATATCAAACATATCAATAGTTCTAGCAATTAGAAGCAAAAAATCGATTTCTGAAAATCCAGTGCCCAAACTGTAACACCTATCTAAGAAAGGTAACAGTTCCGACCGGATCGTATTTTTGTAACATTTCACGTGGTTTTGCAAGAAATTTTAATCACTTTCCAGTAATGCAATTATTTTAAAATAAAAACTATATTTAACACATAAAAAATTTTTATTTCAGAAAATTTTTTTTACACGTTCTAGCAGATCTGATAAGAGTTTTGCGTAGCGTTCCCTAAGTTCTACAAAAAAGTTATATAAGTTTAGTCTGTGAAATAATTATTTTTCAAGTTTTCGCTGCTTTTAACATTTAAAAATCAACTTTTCGACGATTTTTGACAGTTCTGTGAGTTTTATTATAATTATCCTGTAGTTCTGAACGTATTTTAACATTTTCCGAAGAGTTCCGGCGATAAGCATTATTTATTCTTTTTTTAAACAATTTTTTCTCTTAAGAAAGCCGCATTTACGGGTTTCTAGGTGTGGCGCTGGCGGATTTTCGAAAGTTCTGTGAGTTTTATTATAATTATCTTGTAGTTTTAAACGTATTCTAACATTTTCCGAAGAGTTCCGGCGATAAGCATTATTTATTCATTTTTTAAACAATTTTTTCTCTTAAGAAAGCCGCATTTACGGGTTTCTAGGTGTGGCGCTGGCGGATTTTCGACAGTTCTGTGAGTTTTATTATGATAATCTTGTAGTTCTGAACGTATTCTAACATTTTTCGAAGAGTTCCGGCGATAAACATTATTTATTCATTTTTTAAACAATTTTTTCTCTTAAGAAAGCCGCATTTACGGGTTTCTAGGTGTGGCGCTGGCGGATTTTCGACAGTTCTGTAAGTTTTATTATGATAATCTTGTAGTTCTGAACGTATTCTAACATTTTCCGAAGAGTTCCGGCGATAAGCATTATTTATTCATTTTTTAAACAATTTTTTCTCTTAAGAAAGCCGCATTTACGGGTTTCTAAGTGTGGCGCTGGCGGATTTTCGACAGTTCTGAGAGTTTTATTGTAATTATCTTGTAGTTCTGAACGTATTCTAACATTTTCCGAAGAGTTCCGGCGATAAGCATTATTTATTCTTTTTTAAACAATTTTTTCTCTTAAGAAAGCCGCATTTACGGGTTTCTAGGTGTGGCGCTGGCGGATTTTCGAAACTTCTGTGAGTTTTATTATAATTATATATTATATAACAACGCGTAAACAAATTTTCTAATAATATAAAAATTGATTCTTAAATGTTAAAAACATTAAAGCACGTTCAGAACTGCAGAAGAATTGTATTAGAACTCACAGAACTGTCGAAAATCCGCCAGCGCCACACCTAGAAACCCGTAAATGCGGCTTTCTTAAGAGAAAAAATTGTTTAAAAAATGAATAAATAATGCTTATTGCCGGAACTCTTCGGAAAATGTTAGAATACGTTCAGAACTACAAGATAATTATAATAAAACTCACAGAACTGTCGAAAATCCGCCAGCGCCAC
>JASTWK010001127.1:0-49533 GCA_030770225.1 Temnothorax unifasciatus
ATAAATAGAAGAGTACTCTCAGCTAAATTAAACTATTTTTATTATATGAAAAGCTTCTTTGCACTTTTTCATAATTAGATTTCTTTTCCTGTAATAGGTACTTGTGTACTTGTATATCCTTCAAACTTGATAAGTTAACTTCTTTCATGTAATTTGTAAGATTTACAGATTACATGATTTACAGGTCATAGTCAGATGAAGAAAAATAATATATCATTGTCAATAAGAATAATCTTGATACACATGAAATATATAAGTTCTTTTAAAGCAATGTTTTTATACTTGATGTACCAAGACTTGTAACTTTTCAAGGAAACAATATACGTATAAATATATTACCTGATCCTCAGACTAAATATAAAAATGCTGTTATAAGGAAAAATGTGATAAATATTACTTGTTATTATTTCCTGCACCACTGTTTAATAATAAAACATATATTAGTTATTATACACAGAATATTGGTAAAAAGAAATTATTTGATATATTGTTGTGAAAGTCACAATTAAATTACTGATTTATTTTTATATGACGATGTGAGAATTGTACATAACAAATATTAATTTTTTACATTGTTTGCTTGTGTATTACTGATACACTTACTCTACTTACAGTAACTAGTAAAGAAAAAAATAAAATAGTATTGTAATGCTAATAAATACTAACAAAAAATATTATGTTAGTACTGAAATACTAAGAGTACGTTGTTACAAAATGTGTTATATGACATGTTTTGGATTATAACCTAATCTACTGACACTATGTTTTTGTAAATTTACCGAAATTGAAAAGTTTGGCTCAGTGTCTTCTTTGTGAGAAATAAATTGGTAGTAGTCGCATTGCTTCAATGATGAATGCAATAATAATTATTAATTTATATTAATTTATATTTTAAATTGATATTAATTTGTATTAATATATATTAATATACATATAACTAAGGGCGGCGGTGTGGTCTAGTGGTAGAGCGCCAGACTCGTAATCTGAGGAACCAGGTTCGAGTCCACTAGAGCCATGTAACATGGAAAAAGTTTTTTCCGAAAAACCGCGCCCCTCCGTGCAAGATGCGGAGAAAACTGGGCTCCGTCTTTTGGAAGAGACGTTAAACCGTTGGTCCAAAGGAGGAAATAGTAAGGTAGTGGATGAATTGGAGGATAGGGTTGGGTACGTCTCTTCAAAACGCCTTTTAAGGCCCCTTGGGGTATATAAAGTAAAATTCTTCTTCTTCTTCAATATACATATAACTAAATTTATATAACGTTCCTAACTACATTTGTGTTTGTTATGCATTAAATTTATGGGAGCTTCCAAAAATATGTACATATATATTAATATAATTTAATTATATTCAATAACTTTACATTCAGTATTGTACAATATTAAATAAAGAAACTGAAATCATAGAAAGAGTGAAGCAATTTTCAACGAAGCTTTAAGTTTCAAAAGCACTATTATTATTATACTGTATGGCATATGTATATTAAAATAATAGATGATATAGGGTGCTTTCTATTTAGTGACACAAGTCGACACAGACGTCGTTCTATCTTTTTTGGTATTCAACGAGTAATAAAGACAGAACGAGACTTGTGTCGACTTGTGTCAGTAAATGAAAAATACAAATAGTTGATAGATTTTTCGATTGATAAGCTGATCAATCGGCATAATGATATTATACATAGAAGTATTCTTGCACATCTATTTATGACATTTAAGTTATTTAACACTATATATTATTCTAAATTGTTGTACGTACATATTGACTATTTAACCCGACCATAGCGCTACAATTATATCACATTGTATAGAATTTTAATGCTGATAATCAGTAATGTCATTTATAAATATATATATGTATATATATAAATACCAAGATATATGTACCAAGATTTATAGTACAAACTCTATATTTATTCCACAAAACATTTTTTGGTATATACAAATTAAAGATAGATGCATTGGCAAGTATCAGGACACTTTTAGAAAATTTCTTTATATATTGCATAATAAAATAAATATGTACGTTGAAACTATCTTTTTACTTTGCTTGTAATAGAGAGATATGTTCCATGTTATCATTACCCTTATATACTCAATATTCCGTTTTATATACAACGAAAATGAACTTGTACAGTTATATACATATAAAGAAATATTACGCTGAGGCATCTTTCAGGACAGTCTTATCGAAGCATTGGCAAGTATCAGGACACTTTTAGAAAATTTCTCTATATATTGCATAATAAATAAATATATACGTTGAAATTATCTTTTTACTTTGCTTGTAATAGAGCGATATGTTCCATGTTATCATTATCCTTATATACTCAATATTCTGTTTTATATACAACGAAAATGAACTGTACAGTTATATACGTATAAAAAATATTACGTTGAGGCATCTTTTGGGACAGTCTTATCGAAAGGCGGATTTCAGGTCTGACCCGAAAACTACCCATTCGTATACATAGAATTCAGGACGTACCCGAAAACTGCCTATGGATAGCAAAAATTGTTCTGTAAACTGCCGCTTCATAAACATATATATATATATATATATATATATATATATATATAACACTTACATTAAATTAAGAAAGTAGTCTACCACGTAAGGCAGTTGGCTCACGATCCAGAGGTCCCCCGAGGTCCCACCAAGGTAAGTGTTTTTTTCAAATACGAGAAAATATTTATAATTATAGACTGCATCTTAAGAAACAAATTTAGTTAAAAAATAGTAATAAAATTTCAAAATAAATAATTTTTTTTGTCGGGTGAATATTCGTTTTTCCTCTAGCATTAATAAGAGGACTGCAATCTTAAGTCTAGTGTCTCATTAGAGGATATTCCTCTAGATTTTAAAATATCTTCTTGAGACCGTATTTCAGAGGAAAATCTTCTAAAATCAAGCGGGAGCCACTAAACGACAGAATTTTTTTTGTGTATAAGCCTACTGGTGCCTTACCAGTATTTTGTTCGAAAATGTAAAGCGCAACAAGGAGCAGTCATGAGGTCTTGATAAGGAAAACATGATCAGGCAATTTTAATTCTCGACGTTACATTTACGATCGGGGCCTAACAAGGACTACCTGATGAGCCCCTGATCAGGCGTTAGGGCATGCTTATCAGGTCCCCATTAGGGCCTATCCAAAATTTCTGCTTGGGTGGTTTGGACGAAATAAACCCGAAATGATCGCTTTTTTATCCAATCTCATCCATTTACAGAAATGATGACTACATTAGCAAATCAAGGCATAACATGTAGAATAAACAATGAAGAACGTTTGATTAAAGTATACTCTCTAATTTGTTGTGTGGATTCAGTTGCAAGGGCTCCCATGAGTCCCATGCAAGGAGTTACATTATTCAATGGGAAGTACGGTTACAACTGGTGCTTACACCCAGGCGAGTGGTATGAAGGAAGTAATAGGTATCCTATTCTTGAACATACTATAGAAAAGAGAATGAACAATATGATAAAATTTTTGATGGAAATTACTGATAAAGAATGTACCGATGTATATGGATTAAAGTCTATTTCTCCTCTCACAAACTTACCTTATTTTGATGTTTGTAAAGGATTCGTGCCAGATTATATGCACTGCTGCCTTGCTGGTGTTGGAAAACAGATAACAAATAAATTTTTAGAATCGTTGCCAATATCAAAATAGAACTAAATAAAATTTTACTAAATGTAAAAGTTTCTCACCAACTAGCCGATTAAGTAGATTCTTTGCCAATATCAATGGAAAGCCAAAGAGTGGGAGAACTTTATTTTATATTACAGTTTGCCTTTATTCCGATACGCTTTGCCGCAACGCTTTGTGAAGTACTGGAGTTTATTTGTTGAAAGCTTGTACACGCTTTTGAAATGTGACCAGGGATTGTTCGCTATGTCCATATGCAACAAACTTTACACACTTTGCCGCCATCGCATATATTCACATGCATCTCCGTTAGTGATAAATTATTGTGAAGCGCTAACAGTGAAAAGAATTAAGAAAAGTTGTAAAGTATCATCCATAACTTACCTAGGAGGTGGAAAATTTATAGATGAAAATATTGCACAAAATTTTGGAATGTCTGCAAAATGTACATTAGCTTATCAGAGAGCTATTATAGATGGTTGTCTTGTGTCATCGAAACAAAAGAATAAGCGATCTGACGCTTTGCAATATTAACTGATAATACCTTTATTCGCATACTTGATTTTTTAGTTGATGATAAAAATAATAAAGAAATCACACTCTGTAATATTGTTAATACTTCAAATAGAATCTGTAACTTTCTAAGTATGGTACGTAATATTGGAAATGAAACCATAGCTATACAAACTAAACAAATTGTACAAGTTTGTGTTTTTATTGAAATACTTGAAGTATTTTATATAGCAACGCTGCCTAATATTTATTATTATTAAGTTCTTTTTATATTTTTTTTTCCTTGAAAAAATCAAACCATTTTTAATAGTTTGAGGTCAAATGTAACCATTTTATTAGGGCGGCGGTGTGGTCTAGTGGTAGAGCGCCAGACTCGTAATCTGAGGAACCAGGTTCGAGTCCACTAGAGCCATGAATCATGGAAAAGTTTTTTTCCGAAAAACCGCGCCCCTCCGTGCTAGATGCGGAGAAAACTGGGCTCCGTCTTTCGGAAGAGACGTTAAACCGTTGGTCCAAAAGGAGGAAATAGTAAGGTAGCGGATGAATTGGAGGTTAGGGTTGGGTACGTCCCTTCAAAACGCCCTTTAAGGCCCCTTGGGGTATATAAAGTAAATTCTTTATCCTTTTTTATAGCCATTTTATCGCTGGAAACTAGCAATTTTTTACCTATTTATACTACACTGGCCAGTTTCTACTTTAAAAATGGTTTTGTTTCCCATTAGGTATTATATTGTATTATATTATAAGGATTGTATTATATTATAAAGATTTAAATATAAATTGTAATTTTTGTTTTACCTTGAATAAAAAATTAACTTTTTTAAAATTTAAGTATTCTCTAATTACACTTGGCAATGTTTTTATTAATTGTATAAAATAAATTTTTTTTATATAAAATGGTTAATGAGCTCACATAAGAGATCTCATATGAGGGTCATATATATATGAGGTCTCGTAAAAGATATCATGTGAAGCTGAAATGAGATTTTGGCACAGAATGTCATGTGAGATTGCATACACGAAGCTGTGCGCGAATTAATCAGAGCTCTCATATGAGATTCATATGAAATTACATGCAGGATCACATATGTGTTGTCATACGTATTTTCACGCGATATTTTTTAGCATTGACATGATTTGATAGGGACAACGATCTACCGTCGCGCGTCGACTAGCATTGTTGACTGTTAGTATGTGGTGACCTACCGAAAGAGTGAAATCGCAGAAACTAAAGGCATATTGCTAGCAATCACATCTCGATTTGCGATAATTACGGATATTCAAACTATCGTACAAGATTACCTCGCAATTCCACACGGGCGATTGCGACCTCACTTGCATTTTTTTTAGTAGACTTATTGTTCAGCACTATTTGTTCCTCTCTGTGTTCAGACGTTTTTTCCTCATTAGTTGTCATTTCTCTTGATAATCTCTACTTGGATAAAAACATTGATACCTTTATTGTAAGACACCCTGTATATATGTATGTATGTATGTATATGTATACATAGTAATATTATAAAATTTATAAATTTCAAGGAGTATTCTAACATATAACATATGTAATAACTTTCGAATATAAAAACGTTAAAGTGCAAGCTTGAATATATTTATTCATATCGATAAACATATATACACTATTTGTGTATTATAAACATTAAGAAGTGTGCAACATTCTTTATCTATTTAGATATAATTTGCGGACGATTTCTACAAAGGCTACGTTTTAACATTCACTGCCAGAAAAATCTATAGTTGCTACAAAAGCAAGGATTATTATTCTCCATATTTTTTGTCTTTTTTCAGAGAGAAAATATGACATCTAATTATCAGCCTGTATATTGCGAAATATGCAGTGAATATCTATTTGTTTGCAGAGGAGGAGAGGAGGATGGTGTTAAGTTCATTTATCAATTTGTGAAGAAAAGATTCGTTTACACTTCCGCGAACAGCCGGAATCTTAACATATTCCATACTGCCTCTGACATAATTGGACCACCATTAATGTGTAATTATAACGAAATTCAACTTCCATTTTTCATCGGAAATTGGGTATGTGTTAAATTTACGCTACAAAAGTTTGTACTATTTGATTAACTTTTAACTTTTCATTCTTTTCAATACAGATAACGCAAAATGAACCTGATATTTCCATAAATGGCAAATGGCAAAAGAAAGATGATGCGCCATGGATTAATTTTTTCAATACCAGAGGAATAAGTACTAGTTATATTGGTATGTAATATTTGAATTAATAAATATTTAACTCTTTGTAACTCATGTTATCAAAAATAAATCCAAAAATAAATCCAAAAAACCAAAAAACAAAAACAAATTTATGATTTAGAAGTTTGATGGACACTTTGCTGGTTTGTAACAGTATTATTACCAGAAGTTACAAAGGGTTAAATAAGACATTGTTAAAGAAGATATGTTTTTGTTGAGAAGAAAGTATAATTATATTTTCTATTTTGAAGATATCGAGTTTCATGAAGCTGTATATCCAATCGGAGTCACTATATATGAAATGTATAATCCTGGAAGCATAATTCAAATTTGTGCTCAAGATTCTAATGTTGAGTCTGGCATGACATGGTATATCATATGGAATCAGTCTTCTTCTAATCCCCCCTCCCTTCTGCCCCCGACATCAAGATTATATCCCCGTTTATTTTCTCCACCGTTACCGCATTCGTGTAACTTTAAAACCAAAATGCTCAGACTATATATGAAAGGCTGTTATTCACCTAGCCTTCATACAAAGCTAGAGATGCTATAATGCTTATCGGTACATCAGATTTGATCCTTTCTAAAAATCCTAACGAGAGTTTAACCAATAATCATGTAAGAAAAATTGACTGCTCTCTGTACCCTTCATACCAGGTTCACAACTTATCACTCAATATATCTGCGCTTCCTGTAAGTATTCTAAGAAGTCTATTTCTCGTAATAATATTTATTGCAATGTCATATCGTGTATTGAAGTTTTATATTTTATCTGTGTAGGATGAAGTACTACTAATAATAGTAAAGAACTTGGATTTTAAGACGTTACGCCGCATGAGTAATGTAGATAAGCGATTTAATAATTTAATACTGGAACTTGGATACGCACGTTTAAATATACGGAACATTATTTCGCCCATGCGTATGCATAATTTATTTAGTTACTTTACAGATAGATGTGAATATTTGCAACAGTTAGATCTTACAACAAGCAACTTTGATGTTGAAGATTTTATAAACTTTCTTGATAAATGCGGCAGCCGTTTAACGCATTTACGATTGTCGCACTGTCAATCTGTGAACGGTCAGGCGCTACTTAAAATTTCAGAGAAATGCACAAATTTGAAAGGTATGTATATATAATTGTTAAGATTATGTGTAAATTGCATATGACTAATACATTTTTTTTAGAATTGGATCTAAGTTCTACTTCTCGAATAGACGACAAAGAATTTTTGTACCTCAAAACAGTTAAAAAATTTAGAAAATTTAAACATTTGTAATTTGGAAATAGAAATTGAACAACTTGGCCAAATACTACAAAAGAATCAACGGATGCGTGAGATACATTCGAGATATATAGGCACAGACGCAGTTTTAATGGAGTTAAGAAATTCGTGTCCGAACATGGAAGTAATAGATTTACTGGAAAATCATCTTACACCTAAGGGTATTAATGCCCTTGCTGACTGTGAGAATTTACGAAAAGTGTATTTTCCCAAGTAAGAAGTAAGTGTGTGACATTTAATTTTCTTTTTGCGATTAATACTGCGACTAGTATTGTAATAATTATATGATTTTTGTTACAGAAACAGAGATTCAGTTACTGACTTATTTGAGTTACTTTCCTCTTATCAACAATTACAAGAAATTTGCTTGTCCAATACAGTCCTCACTGATTACAGGGCGAAATTACTAGCGCAGCGCAAAAATTTGGAAATATTATATTTCATTAATGTGAAACCTGACGAACCTCATAAATATTCCATTATTTTGGAACAATGTTCTAAACTGCAGGAGTTTTGTCTCATAAACTGTAGGGGAGACCGGGGCTATTCGTGACACATTTTTGTTTCGAATTTTTTTCTCGCTTCGTATAAATGCTTAAAAACTTTTTATTAGTGCGATGTAATCGTCCATCCTTCTAGTTTAAAAGAAAAGAAAAAAAAAGGTTTATCTCTCACGAGTCTCAAAATATATTAAGAAATATATCGCTATGTCATGTGTCACGAATTGCCCCGGGGCCGGGGTAATTCGTGACAGGCCACGGGGTAATTCGTGACACTTTCTCTGGTTGAACAAACTATATGGATTTCTTTCGTTTTTGTAATTTTTATCTACTTTATATTTTGAAAAATCCTTTATTTGTTAGAGTTTACATATTATATGCTGACCTATAAAAAATTATAAGGAAAAAAGTAGGTAACATTCAATTACGGGGAACTTTTCGAGGGCGTCCACGGCCCCTGCGAACTGGTTCTTTCTTTGAATTCGTGGTGTTTTTGGGAGCGTTTTATGTTGCTTTGCCTTTTTTTTCTTCTATCAATGAAGCAATTTCTGCGGGGTCAGTCTGCCCCAGTTGCTCGTGTCACGAAATGCCCCGATGTGGTTTTTCCTCATTCATGATCGGTCACTTACAAATAAGAAAGAATAGACTAAAATCTACTTATGCATGATGCTTAGTGAAGTCGAGTGACTACACGGAGAACTGAAAAACCGTAACAGTTCCTGTATTTTTGCTCGCTCTCAACTTTTAGTCTTTCTTTCAGTAACCATTACGTACTGCTACAGTAAACATTTTTCCAGTAACCAGTACGGATTTCACAGTAACTATTACGGATTCTACAGTAACGAATACAGATCGACTGTTAAGGTTTATTTCCTAATCCAGTATTAGATCAGTATTGTATCGTTCCATAACCATTACGATAAAGATCAGTAATGATTCCGGTACAATATTTTAACGAAAAAAAAAAAACAATTTTTTCTTTTTATTTTTTTAATTGTTCTTATTTTTTTTTAAATATTTTTATAGTTTAATTTGTATTCGTGGTTCCGCATATATTCTATTTTATTAATTAAAATTACGCATGGTTTTACAATTTTTGAGAACGCATCGACGGGATTTGAACCTAAGATGTCCGGGGTCGCAACCTAACACGCTAACGCTGAGCTAATCGTACGCTTGTGGTATCTATCATTAAAACAATCTATATATTTCTCTTTATCAGTATGACAGATTTGACTGTTATGCCACATATTATTTTCTAGAATTGCATGTAGAAATCTTTAGATTTTTTTAATGTTTATCTATAATTCTTTTATTTAGATTTTCTTAATATAATAAAGTTATTTTTAATAAAAAATTAACATTTGTTCCTTAAAGATTCGTCATTTCTATCACGGGAATAATACAATACCTATTTACTATTTTTTATTTATATTTATATATACCATGAGCCAAGCACGAGATGTTGCTAGAAATTAATTTAAGAACTTGATTTCCAAACTAACTTTAAATGTTAATAATAAACATTCAATAATATTTAATATCACTTAAAATAATTGGATAAATCTTACTTACGTTCTTATTTGCACTTTATACTTTTTTTGGCAATCGTAACCTTTACGCACAACAATACGCACGACAATGAAGCTTTTCCTTTCTCAGCCAACTCGTCTGAACACGTCGCGCTACTGTCAATTGTCATCGCCAGCGCTGCATTCTACAGTAACTATTCTGAATCATCTGAATCTCGATCTTTGAGGTCGCGCGATAGAACGAATACTGAGAGCCAACAGTAATGGTTACAGAATCGCACATGATTGAATAATGAAACTCCTCAGTAATTATTTATTTTTTCAGACAATATCGCTTACAATCTCAGTCTTTAGATACTAATGTGTTTTTCAGCAGACATTACTTTTTTTTCAGTAAGCATCTGTGTATTGAGACTAAAAGTTGAGAATGAGCGAAAATTCAGAGATTATTACTGTTTTTCAATTCTCCGTGTAAATACAACTTACCGTTTCGGATCTCTTATTATTATATTCGGCGAGTAAACAAATTTTCGGGATTTGGAAAATTTTACTTTCAGCACTCGAAGTCAGACTTTCTGTCACTGCGAGAGAAAAATAGTTGACACGCAAATGCCACTCCGTTGGTACCTAGAGGACACTAAGAGAGATCTATGATCGATATTACAGGTTTCTAGCAGCAAGCATTTTAAAGTTAGGCCCGCGACAAAATTTCAGCAGTGTCACGAATAGCCCCGGTCTCCCCTAATATAAGCAATCATCAGTTGGTTAATGAGTGGAAGGAAAGATATCCGCATGTGTCCGTCCACATATTCGACAACGACAGGTAAAATGAAGTTTATGTCCACTATTTTGAAATATAAAAATTAATAATTTTTTTTAAGTTTCTTTTCTCAGTATAATGTTAATTCAAACCGTAAAATCGAGTTGTTTTATAAGATAATGCTAACGCAAGAATGAATTATAATATTTATTGATAGTAAACCTTCGACGAATATTGATATGTTTCAGCTAAACCTTTAGGGTCAATTCAGTAAACAATTGCTTAAAAAATTGGAGACGACACATAATATGCAATTATAACTACAGAAATAAACTACAAAAGATATAGTTGCAAAGCAATCAATTATTTTAGCTTAACTTTAAGTATTTATTTGTTATTTATTATATGTTATTTTTTATTACCTTTACGTTTTATTTCTAATTTATTTATGTTCTTAATCCTAACACTCTTCTTGTATTACTTATAATTGTAATTATTAATATTATACTATTATCCTTAGATTACGTCCCATTTTCAACGTTGTTAATTTTCAATGATTGTAAGAGTGTTTTCGCAACAATTAATTCGTAATAAATTGTTTATACGGCTATTTTGCGCAATTATTTTTATTCATTTTGTACAAAGTATCTTCTTATACATATCGTAGTACTTATTGTGTCCAACACATGACGTTTTATAATGCGGTTGCAAATATTAAAATAAAAATATTTTTGAAACAGTCATTTTATATATAAATTTATAAAAAATAATTATAATATATCAAAAATTTTTCAATTTTGCACGTTTACGTTGCATGTTGAAGTTTGAATTATTTTAAAAGTAAAAAATTTAAATTTGCTTACCATTTAGCAAGCTTGTAAAAATAAATACTTACGTATTAAACAATGGGAAAAATAATTTGTAGGAATATAAGATCCGGAAGTCCTTCAATTAGCTCAAAATACTTACGTATATAAGATAAAAGATTCTAGTGATTGCTTCTGCGCAGAGAATGCAAGAATAACTACTATCATCTTATTACATATTACAAGTTCTTGCAAGTATTATATTGACCGAAAAGACGGACATACAGCTCTTTACTATCAAAGTATTGTTGCATCCGCGCTGAGCTCGAGCGAGACGCCCGTTACAAGAGAGTCGCGAGTAGCCTGAACTTCGCCGAGTATCTTCAAGCGGCAGCGTGTTCTTTGACGACGCGAAGTATTGATCGGTTTATCAATAACAACGAGTGATTTTGTCTTGAGCTGCTGGACCATTCGGACGTGTGTCCGCGCTCTTCTGTATCGCGACGTTCGTAATAAACATAAAGATAGTTCTTTTTTATAACTGCAGTGTTTCATTATTTCCGCGAGCGTCGGGAGTGCGAGCGTGTGAGTGAAGCGTGAGAACAAGCGCCGCGGCGAGCGCAACATTTTGGGGGCTCGTCCGGGATAGGACGATCGGACGATCGGACGAGCGGACGAGCGGACGAGCGAATAGAAGAGACGAGCTGCGCTACTAAAGTCGAAATGGCCTCTACCGCTCCCACAAGAAAACGGCTCCGGACTGCGACTCCACAGTCGGACGCTCCGGAAATGTCGGTGGAAATGACGACTCTGCAGGCCGTTATGCGGGAGGAGGTGCGACTGCTGCGCGAGGAACACGCACGGCGGGAGGAGGAATATGCCGCGTCGTTACGCTCACGAGAGGAGGAGCTCCGCTTGCTACGGGAAACGATCCAGTTAAGTCCCTCCTTATTAAGAGCGACCGGAGATGCGGAATCGCGGAATGCGTTTACGTTAGAGACACGCGGTAGTGGCGCGAGTGCGGAGTTGGGCTATAAATTAAAGCCCGACACTTTCGACGGAACGACTCCGTTGCGAGAATTCCTCTCGCAATTCCTTTTGATTGCGCGCGCGAACGGTTGGGATGACGCGTCGAAGTCCGTTGCCTTAGCCGCGAATCTGAGGGGAAAAGCGCGCGCGGTATTAGAGTCAGTTAAAAACTTAGAGAGCCTTGGTTTCGAGGAATTAAAATCTAAATTAGAGTTTCGTTTTGGTGAGGTCTGTCACAAAATTTTTATACTCAGTTTACGAGCCGTAGGCAGAGATATGGTGAGGATCTGGCTTCTCTCGGAGCAGATCTTGAAAGGCTTTCGCGATTAGTGTATCCCGAGTGCCCTTTCGCGGTGCGAGATAAGATCGCGTGTTCTCAGAGTTTATCACGGCTTTATTTGACAACTTTTTGAGGCGGACTCTCCAATTAAAAGGAGTCACCTCGTTGAAATTAGCCGTGGAAAGAGCAAAAGCGATCAAAATGATACAAGGGGAAAATTTTGATAGGAGAGCGGATAACTTTACAAGACCATTTGACAAAAAGGGAAATTTCGAAAAGGAAGAAAAGAAAGACGCTCGGAAAGAAAAGAAAGCGGGAGAAAGCGAGGCGAAAGTAAAGGGAGGTGACAATCGCAAGGGAAAATGGCAAGGAAGTAATTTTGCTTCCAATCGCAGGGAGTGTTGGACCTGCGGAAAGACGGGACATTTCCGCGCTGAATGTCCAGACGCAGAGGGAAACTAGGTTTAGTTGAACTTGGCGGGGCGAGTTTGACTTGCGAGAAAGATGCCCCGAATATTTATCGTTTTGTAGGATCTAATATTAAGAGAATTGAACATGGCAATTTTTTTTATATTGGGAGGTTGAAAGGAGAGAGTTGTTTTTTTAAAATAGATACGGGCTCCGACATTTCCATTATAAATAGAAAGATGGTGAGGGAAAATATGGAGAAAGTTTGAGTTAAAGATTTCAATTTAAGGTATCCTACTGGGGAAAAGGTTTCAGTCGAATTCAAAGTCAAAGCGAAAGTGGAAATTGGTAAATATTTGGTTGAAATTCCTATGTTTGTGGCGGAAATTAATGATGAGTTTCTGCTGGGAGTTGATTTTAGAGCTCGGTTAGATGCCTGTTCAATTCAAATAAAAAATGTTTTTATTTAAAAGTTATAAAAAGTGTTCTTTTATTTATTAAAGAAGTTAAGTTGTTTGCTCGATGATACTGCGTGTTATGTTTTGTTTCTTTCCAAGTAGAGCCTACGATCCGGGGAGTGGCCTGCCCACGGGGAAGATTCCTTTCTGGCTGTGACTCACCTGAGGAGGAAGGGGATCGGCTTTATTTAAAGAAGCCTGCCTCTCCCTCGGTTTTCGACTGAGGTTTCCCGAGAAACTTGGGCAAATGCCGAGGCAGGGACTCGGGGAGTCTTAATGACGTTGGGTCTTCAGGAAGTTCCCCCCCCCCTTGTCCGAAGAATTGAAAAGGAACCGGTGTCTGCAGGGAAGAGGACGGCGACGGTGGGTTGAAGAGGGCGACGCAGGACGGAAAATTGGGAGGTCGTCCTGGAATCGGCGGAGAAGGAGAGAGCCTGATCAACTCTCTCCGGACGAAAGCCGGTTGGGGACTTGCCCAGAGGACGGTTTTCCCAAAGAAGGATGCGTGTCGTGGACGGTGCCCGGTAACCCGTAGCAATAGCTCAGGGAGGGCAAGGAACCGTCCAGGGACCTTGGAGATTACATTAGGGAAAAACCGATTGCACACTACCCTAGATTGTCGGGACGACAATCTTGAAGGGGGAGGGTAGTGTTGCATCCGCGCTGAGCTCGAGCGAGACGCCCGTTACAAGAGAGTCGCGAGTAGCCTGAACTTCGCCCACGAGTATCTTCAAGCGGCAGCGTGTTCCCTGACGACGCGAAGTATTGATCGGTTTATCAATAACAACGAGTGATTTTGTCTTGAGCTGCTGGACCATTCGGACGTGTGTCCGCGCTCTTCTGTATCGCGACGTTCGTAATAAACATAAAGATAGTTCTTTTTTATAACTGCAGTGTTACATTATTTCCGCGAGCGTCGGGAGTGCGAGCGTGTGAGTAAAGTGTGAGAACGAGCGCCGCGGCGAGCGCAACAGTACATACGTGAGTTTGATGTAAATATTGTTAAAAAAGTATCTTTGCAACAAAACAAGGAAATGAACCTACGAATATTTACAAGAATAATTGTTCTGTGACAGTAGTACATATGGGCAGCTACGGACATTTGAATATGTTCTTATAAATTATACATTTGAGTTGTTCATGGAAATGTCAGATGTATCCGCGTTAAGCTAGTATTAAAGTACCTTTTCACGTGGACGCTCAACCAGCTCGACGCTCATTTTTAGCAAGCAAAAATTTTCAGAAATAATACTTTTGATTAAATACCATTTTTTATTGTACCGGGACGATCAACGACGATTCAACGTCAACGCTGGATGTAGAACAAATTAAATTTTATTTCTTGAAGCTGGCGTCAAAGCAAAACCACGTGGCCTTAGAAATAATGTTTTATATATGTATGTAATAGAAGTTCTGAATATTTTTGCTCGTTAATTGTAAAAGCAAATACAAAAATATTTTTTTATAAAGATGGAAAATTTTGTATAGAAAATAATCTGATCAATGCATTAAAATAGGGGAGACCGGGGCACCGTTTAAATTTTTGTGAGCCACAAAAATTCAAACTCTGCAAAGTACTTTTAAATATGAGATTTTTTGTCTCATTTTTTAAAATAATTAAAGCACTATGTATATTTTAAAATTTATTTAGCGTATTTGGCAAATATTGATTAGTTTTTGAGAAAAAAATTAAAACACATTTTTCGAGAAATGACCCAAGGTGCCCCATATCCGGGGCATCATGAGTCTGTCACTTGGGCACTATAATTCACACACAAAAACTAGGTTTATTTATTCAAAAAATAACAAACACAAAAGTTGAAAAGACTTTTATTTTATACGTTTTTTTATGAAACTGTTTAGGATTGGGCAGGACAAATAAGATATCAGAACCCACTACTAAAATATCAATTTTTTTTAGAAAAACTAACTTCTGACATGTTTTCTTCAATCAAAAATAATATATATCATTAACTTATCTATCTATCATTAACCTTGTTGGCGTGGGTGACCCAAATGCACTTAATACAAAAAACGGTAAAACGTAATAAAAAAAATAAATGATATATGATTATCTGTAGTATAATAAAATGGCAAAAAATGCTAGAAAATTACACCTAATTTTTAATATCTGTATATTTTACTACAAAAACAATATTAAAACATTTCTAAATGATTAAAAAGTTATTTACGCACGAAAACCATTTATGTCACGTGCGTCTCGAGACTACGGATTTTGATGACTGCCACTTATGTTAGATACGAAGTATGGGCAACGAAATAACTGTCACATGATACTAGTTGAATCAACCTAAACATTCTGGATTACCCTAAACAGTCAATGACCCATGGTACCCCGTGGCTCATGGTGCCCCGGTCTCCCTACATAAAGAGATGAGATACAAATATATTTTTTCTAATATTGTCAGCAAGAAAACGGTCGGAAGTGTCCTTCATTGATTTTGATGGCCTTTAGATATGTTGTAGAGCAATAAAAAATATTAGACCCATATTTTTTTAGCTGCATATCTCAACGTTTAGGGGTTGAAACAACTCCTCGAAAATAACGGATTTTTTTCATTATTAACGAATATCTTCAAAAATATAAAATATATGTAATTAAAAAAGACCTTGCTTCGACCAAACTGATGATAAAATATATGAATAAAACGTTTTATACAAAAGTTAGAAGTTTTATGATATTTTATATTCTTTGCAATGATATATTCACATTTTTCAAAAATGTCAAATTTTGCTTCCTCATAGAGAAAGCTTTGTTTTCGTGAAAAAAATTTTCTTTAGATATTTTTGGCAACGTGTTTAGAATGTTCTAAAACGTTGAAAAATTACTTTTGTACAAAATGTCCGTGTGTATGTATGTCTGTATGTGTGTGTGTGTGTATGTTGTTGTCTGTATGTGCTCTAACTTCCGTAACTTTTAAGATATTGGGATGTTTTTTTTTTTAATCGATAGAGTATCATGTAAGGAAGGTTGGGGTATTAAATTTGGCGATGATCGGTAAAAGGGTTCTTTTTAAAAAAATTTTGAATTTTTTTAGAAATGTCCGTGGTTGCTCTAACTTCCGCAAATTTGGAGATATTGATCTATTTCTAATTTTATTATATTTTTCAGTCTTTTCTACCCCTATTTCATATATAATTTTTTAAGATTTGATTGATTAGACCTAGCTTTATACGTGATCAAAAACAAAATTAATATAAACAAAAAAGTATAATTAAAGAAAGTTAAGGAAGAATAGAGGCAGATAGACTTTTAGGAAAAAAGTAAGAAAAAGATGCAGCTTGTTTTAAATATTTTTAAAATATTTTTTAGGAAGATTAAAATAATTTAAAATAATTTACAAAAATATTTTTAGAATGTTTCTTTGTCCGTCAGATCATGTCAAAAAAATATTTTCAAAAATATTTTTAAAAGATTGCAAATAAATATATTCAATAATATTTGTAAAATCTTTTAGAAATATTGTTTTAAAAAATAAAATATGTTTATAATCATTTAAAAAATGCTTTAAAAATGACATAAATATGAGTCATTTAAGGAGGTTTGATCGTTACTTGTGAGTAAAAAATGCGACTGAAATAAATGTCATTACAGCGATCCCGAATTATATGCAATATTAATATAATGAATTGTGGATGTTACTTACGTGCTATATTCTTCGTCAATTATTATTAATGTATAGAATATTAATAAATATATGTCGGTATAAGAGCGTTAACGACTCGGGAATCGCTTATTTTACGCTGGGACCTAAACTTTGTGACGATAAAGCCTTCAATCCACACGGTAAAGTCCGATTTTTAAAGTCTTTACACAATCCTTGATGTTTCATCTATCAAATGCTAGTTTTTCAAAGTCTTAAGATGGCTAAGTGTGTACTAAACCAGATAATCTACTTCGGAGCGACTTTCTCCATAACGGTATAGGCTAAAAGTGGTCAACTTCTGAATAATATTACAAAAAAACTCATCATAATTAAACGGCGGTTGCGCGATGGCGATTAAGTATCTCTCACTTTTTCTCGTCTTCCTCGCCGTTCCTCCTCGGTCGCTCCTATCCGCGCGGGCACGTTTCCGCGTCGAGGTAGGGTGCATTCGGGGAGCACGCTATTAGCACAATTATTGTCCGAAACCGTTCGAGGAGACGCTTTGTGGCGCTATGATATTACAGTGATGACGTCACTCTAAAGGCAGCGTGACGTCATCACTCGCGCTATTTTCGCTATTATTTTCGAGGTGAGGCACAAAATGCTATTGGCGCTTATTCTCTCCTCGAACACTTGATTGCGTATAGAGGCTGCTTTCAGAATACTGCAGATAACGAAACGCGGTACCAATGTGAATTCCAACAATGGACCAAGGACTAAGTAAAGTTGAAATTAATCTGTTTGATGAAGAAAAAGGAATAAATTATTCTATCAAATTGTCTCCAAAAAATGCTGCGCATACAAAGAATGGTAAATAATTGATGATACAGGTTATGTAGGTAGTATTCTATTTGCTGTGTAATTATGATCAAATAAAAATTGTAGGTAAAATAATGGCATAAAACTCAATAAATAAAGTCAAAATAAAAAACTCGTTTGTTATTCACACTTGGCACTCGCACAACTCGCATCATCGGCCATATTGCAATTTTATTCTAAAGCGTTCGGGGAGCTTGCTATCGCTATCGCGCTATTGGCTTCCCGAACGTAGTTTATAGCGTTTGCGTTTATAGCGTTAATAGCGTCTCCCCGAATGCACCCGTAACGAGAGATCAACTCCTGACTTTGGTCGGTTGTTACCCTGTGCGCGCATCTCCGTGTGCGCGCTGAATGTAACCTATATGACGACGCGAAGACGCGCGAGAGTCGCACGTGTGCTTCCTCGCCGGGCGAGTATCCTGCAGTTCTTGCCGGATAATGAACGACCGCGGCTTCTCGACGATATTATTGCCCAACGTCGCGTTCTTCGCTTTTCACGCGTCCGCACCGCCTGCTCCGCTCACGAAACCGTTCCGTTGTCACTCGCCATAGCCGGTCACTGAAGCACAACGCAACGTTGTCAAGTATATTCCCGAGAAATCGTTGACGCTCTTATATAATAGTTAATATTCTATACACTAATAATTGACGAAGAATATAGCACGTAAGTAGCATCCACAATTCATTATACTAATATTGCATATATCGGGATCGCTGTAATGACATTTATTTTAATCGCATTTTTTACTTACAAGTAACGATCGAACCTTCTTAAAGGTATGTATATACCGTTATGCTTTTGTAAATTAAGAATTTTACAAAAACAAAAAAAAAGAAAATACATTTATTATGTATATGTCGTGTGTGCATACAGCCGCGCGGTCACCCATCCGAGTCAGTACCGCACCTAACGTCGCTTGACATCGATGATCGAACGGACTTATAGCTTCTATGATTTTTTTTAGATTTTTATCTCTACTCATACTTAAGTTATGGATTTAAAACAAAAATGCAGTTTAAAATTTAGTAAATTTCAAATACCTGTAACTTTAAGAAGAAAAAAGATATTGTAAAAAATAAGGTGGTCTTTCTTTTCGTCGTTCACTGTACTTTCCGAAAAAATCGAAATATTGAAAAAATGTTTAATGTGCAATATGATTGTTTTTTTTTAAGAATTTAAGTAAAAAATGTTTGTTTTTCTCAGTGCAACCGTTTTGATTCTTTTCAAAAAAATCTCACAAATTCTAGACTTAATTTCAAAATTTTTAAGATGTATAAGAAAATGGGATTTCAATAACTTCGATTTTTAAAGGGATTTTTTCTTTATTTTTTTTCGAAAATATTTTTTTAAAAATAAGATAGACTCTACCGATGGCTATCAAAAAATTTTATTTTATAAACAGCAATTCTGAAATTTCGATCTATAGGTAAAGAGGAAATTTGAATATTTTCTATTTTTTAATTGCATTTTTACTTATTTTTTTATTATTGAATTACTTTTTTTTAATGGAATATTATAAATTGGGGAACTTTAACGGATAGCATGTAACAATTAAATCATATAGTTAATGAAAAAAACAGGTATATTATATCCAGTTTTTTTACCATATATAATACGCGCAACGATACCGAAACTGTCGTTAAGGAGTTACAGAATCCCCGTGTTAGTAAGTATCCCCTTAAAAAAGTAATACATTCTACTCATAAAATTTACTCATAACATTTTTCAAAATTCAAATAGAGGTCCCCGGGCTAAAAATTTGAAAAATAAAGTTTCCCGTGCTTCAGTAATTCTTCATTTTTCAAGTCAAATGCTAAACCTATACCGGACACACAAAAAATTCATTGCGCTATACCTGATATCAATAGAAATATGAATGTAAAAATATTCTCTTAATGATGTCAAATCACATAAAATAATTTTAAAAAATACAAGATCAAAAAAAATAAAAATAAATAAATAGTATAAACGTTGTTATATAATATGGCATAACTTTTTAATATATTTATCATTTATTTTATGTTTATTTTTAATTTTTATTTATTTATTTTATTTTCAAATAAATCTGATTGCTATTTTCACAGATAATAATATACGTGTTTGTTCGGAAATAATTGCAATCCGTCGCGATCCCGGATCAATATCGTGCCCGTAACGCCATCCGGCAGTCGCCGTCATAACGAAAGGGATTTCGCGCCGCTCCCCCCGTCAACCCTGACCACGAAGCGTCGCCCGGCGCGTATCGATCCTGTGTCGCGATCCCAAGATCCACCGCTGATTGGTCGATACGCGTCGCGCGCCCGAAAGCTCCCGAAACGGGACCGCGAGTGCTCCGGTCCCCTCAGTAGTAATAGAAGAATACTCCGGTTCACGAGGTCGCATACCGCCGTGCATCCGTCTAATTACTCCGTTTCACGCGGTCACATATTCACCGTCGTGCACACGGATCTGATTGCTCTCGCAGAGCCCGCTAAATTGTCGCGCCGTCGTGCGTCTGCTCCGATTCACCCTCGCCACCGTGAGCGGTGAACATACGCGAGTCAGTGCGTGTAACGTGCCTCGCCATTGTGCTCGATAGCTCATCGTGCCGCGAACGAGATACCGTCTCGCGTCTTGTGCGTTACGAACACAAGCGCAACGGCTGGATAAACGCTCAATGTGTTTCAACGCGCAATCTCCGAATTTGCGCTAATTAACTGCCTACGGCTCCGTGCCCAGCAAAGTTACAAGTGTCACGTGATCACCGCGCCGCATCACGTGCTCGCAGAGTGTCGCGCTTACATATACGAGTGCGTTCACCGTTACTGTACATATTGAACATTAAACTATTTGTGCATCACCTCTCACATATCAAGTTTCTTTCCACCCGCACGCCTGATCCCTGTCGGGGTCGAACACAGCCCCTGGCGAACCGGAGTTACGTCCGGATTCAAATATTCGCCCACACAGTGTTTTTTTCATTAACTATATGTTTAATTGTTACATGCTATCCGTTAAAGTTCCCCAATTTATAATATTCCATTAAAAAAAAGTAATTTAATAATAAAAAAGTGGGCAAGTAGAAACTTCCTTACAATTTTTAATAGTTAATTTTTAAGTATGCAAATTATAAATTTGCACATTGTTTCATAGTTTTTAAGTGTGCAAGTAGAAATCTGCACATTGCTTACTTATAGTTTTTAAGTGTGCAAGTAGAAACCTGCACATTACTTTAGTTTTTAAGTGGGCAAGTAGAAATTTTCTTACAATTTTTAAGTATGTAAATTATAAATTTGCACATTGTTTCATAGTTTTTAAGTGTGCAAGTAGAAATCTGCACATTGCTTACTTATAGTTTTTAAGTGCAAGTAGAAACCTTCGCTCACAAAGCTCCTCTATGAGGAAGCTTTTATTTTATTCAATGCATGGCCTTAGGATGCATTATTCTTTGACAGATGTACCGCCCCAGTCAAACTCCCCGCCTGGCAGTGTCCTCGAATCGGATCACGCGGGAGTATTAACGTCGATCGGCCGCGAGGTCTCACGCCACTCTGACACGCTTGGCTCTAGAACACCGTGACCGCCGGGGCACGAAGCCCTCGGGGCACGCGCTCCGCCTAACCGAGTAAGTAAGGAAACGATGAAAGTAGTGGTATTTTACCGGCGATGTTGCCATCTCCCACTTATGCTACACCTCTCCTTACAGTGCCAGACTAGAGTCAAAGACGAGAGGCTAAGAGCCAGCGCACGTACATTGCCGTAATATCTTACGCCTTACGTACAGAAATTACGTACGAGAATCTTGCGTTACGCGGCACATACGCAGCAAAAAATCGTGTGTACATATTACGTACATACGTTAAAATTTTCTTGTGTTACCAAAATTTAATTATTACTTCAATGTGAAATACACATACAACAGCTATGTTATTATTTTCTTAACATTTTCATGTGTTACATTTATGTCAACGTGATAACTTAACATTTTATGTATGTCATGTAGAAATTAAATATTATTTTGAATTCTTTTAACACAAATATTTTTTACAAAATTAACACGTCTTAAAGTTATTTTAACATAAACAAAAGTTAAAGTAAAGCTTTAAATAATCGTAAACTTTGACATACAAATAGGGTAACTCGGGGGAATATGCCACACTTAAGAAAAATATGATTTTTTTCCTATTTCTCTTTCTTTTTGAGGAATCTTTGCATACTGGTCTTCTTTTTCCTTCTTTTATCTGTTATTTATATATGGTTTTAATGAAATATTTGATTGTTTACTATTAAAAAGAAAGAAATACAAAAATGCTGCAAAGTGGCATATTACCCCCATGGGGGGTACTTTTGGGGGGCAGCACTTTTGTATTTTTTCCTTTTTAATAATAAACAATCAAAATATTTCATTAAAACCATATATATAAATAACAGATAAAAGAAGGAAAAAGAAGACCAGTATGCAGACACCTAAAAAAAAAGAGAAATAGGAAAAAAATCATATTTTTCTTAAGTGTGCACAGCTCCAGGAATAATTTGAACTCGTTCGAAATTATTGGCCAAAATCACAATATTGCAGCCAGCTGCATACGTGGTGAAGAATATTCCCTCGACGGAGCCGACCGCGTAGCAGCAGCGATCGCCCGCATTAAAGCCCTGTGTATAGAGGTTAGATTGACATGTGGAGCGTGGACTGTGCGTGTGTCTTGCGTTTTGCGAACTGCGGCCTATGTAGACCGGGCTTTAGGCACCGCTCAGTATCTGATGACAAAAATTCATGGTCCCGGGGTACCGCAGTACCACACGCGTCGCACACACACGCGAGACGTTAGATCATCGTCCGGCGGCCGCGAGCCGCCGTTCCCGTTCTCACGTTCGTTGTATCGAAACCCGTATCCGAGGATGCCCGCATCGACGACGACGTCCGGGCGTCGCACGGCCTCTCCGGCGACTCCGGCCTCGTCGGGCTGAGGCTCCGCAATCCCCGAACTCCCGCAGGACGCGTCACGCGCCTCAGATCGACGCGACAGTATCCTGCTAGTAGGTTAGGAAGCTGTAAACAGTACTGGCATTTTACCCCTATCTAAGTAGTGACATATTCCCCCAAGATGCAGTTTTATATTAAAATGAGCTTGTATTATACGATTGTCAGTAAAACGAATCGGCGACGTACTGAATACTTTCATCCTAACCAATATTAATAGGACGACAAGCTGATCGAGTTAAAAATAGTAATGCTTGAAGAATATCTTATATAAAACACTAAGAAAATCCTAAAAAGCACGTTGTCATACTTGTCATACTGTATTTACCCTATAAAAACTATAATACTGACAGGAAGTAAGTAAAACTTGGGCAAAACGTCAGATATAATATTTTTAACAATTTCACAGTATTTACAACAATGCTCCTAGCCGTAGCTTTGTTAAACATAACGAGTGGCATATTCCCCACACTGGCATATTCCCCCCAGTTACCCTATTAAATAAATATTTCTATTACACATAATTCAAGTTAAAATAATTAATATTATGTAAGGCGTAAGACGCTACGGCAATGCCTGTGCAATACGTGTGCTGGTTCTAATACTTTTTCGCCGCAGTGTATGTCATCTGTCGCTCGCCGCTCGCCACGCGCAGCGCGCCCCTCACCGCTCGTCGCGCGCCCCTCACCGCTCACCGCGCGCCGGGCACCGTGCCAGCCGAGACCCGCTTCTATCGCTCCTTGTGCGCTCATTCGCTCAGACGTTTCAATTAATAACTCGTTAACTATTGCAAATTTTGCAAAATGGTACAGGACTTTTCTCTTCAGTTTGACCCAATCTACCCCAGACATTCGGCTGGGTACTTTTATTTGTGACACCCGTATATACGGGGTGTATCATTTTAAGTGATTCAGCTGAATATTTCTTAAAGTAAAAGAGATTGGAAAAATTGTTTCAGACAAAAGTTGTTTGGTTTGAAGGGGGACATAAGATGGTGTCATTGGTTTGACACCTTGGATGGTCGTTTAAAGCTCACGTGAACGACATCTTTAATTTCTTAAACGGAAACCCCTATTTTTAATGCATATTCTTGTAGCTTATGTCGAGAGCTTTCCAAAACACTATAATAAAGTATTCTTTCATTAAGAACTTTTGGAATTATAAGGCTTGAAAGTTCTAGTATTTTGACATAAAATACAAAATATCTTGTAAAACATTAAGTTTTTGGTAATGTTACTGTTTGAGATCATGCAATATCCGCACGGAAAATCGCGTCATTTCAGGAATTAAAAATACAATTTGAGATGCTCTGAAGAGTTCTCGCAACATGCATGCATACTGGCTAAGCAATCGAGAGGATAGAACATCCACCGAGTCATCGTAAGCGCATTTCAAGTAGCCGCGTCAAAAGATATTTGTCGACGTTAATTCTCAGTATAGCATGGATCTTTCCATCGCGGCTCGTATCTTGGAAAGTTCGCTAATTGCGAGCAATAACATAGCCACAGCTGACCGAGTGCACAAACAAAGTCAAGCTACCGCTCTCACACAATGGAAAGATCCATGCTATCAACAACTCGCACGAAAACATGTAACGATCGCTGTAAAACGCCACTTGAAAATCGTGACGTCAGCGCGGTGACGTAGGCCGCCGATGGCCAATCACCCTCACGAAATTCGGAGAAATTTGCTTGGAGGGAGTTCCGCCTCGGAGGCGATAAAAGCTCCGCCGCTGCGCCGCGAGAAGGATTTCGCTCGCAAATCACCCGCCTAAGTTACGACCGCTCATACACCGCTTATCACCGCTCTCTGCTTTGCAATCCGCATCCGCTTGCTTCCACCGCTTTAGCCGTGCTAAACTCTGTGCGCGCTCACGGCTTCGTTCCTTCTCTGGACTGTAATTGAGAACTTTGTAAATATTGTAAATATAGACACACTTATTTTTTCTGTACTCGCGGTTTTTTCCTTGTGGTCGTCTTCCGCCTCGCGCTCTCTCGCGCTACCGCGCGCTCTCGAACATTTCTGGTCCTTCGAGCCGGATATCACCGGCAACCGCGAATTCGGGAGTGCTTCCTCAAAGGACGACCGCAGCCATGAGTATGGACCAGAGCGCCTTGCTGACCAATCAGCAGGACATCTACGGCCGCATCTCTCGTGCCGTGCACAATCTCCGGAAGATGGGCACGGACAAGATCACCTTCGACGCGGTGACCACCCGCATCCGCATTCTCGACGACCTGTGGGCCAAGTTCGAATCAAACCACGATCTCATTCTGGCATGCTACCGAGATCTCTACGCCGAGAGTGAGTACGCAAAAACTGACCTTTTTGATACCGCGGAAAATGCGTACGTGCATCAGCACAGCTTGCTTGCCGCGTACGCAAGCTCGTTGAAACCCGCGTTGCCCAGTGTGCCACCCGGGCCGGAGCAAGGTGGCGACCGCGCTCCCAAGACCTCGCTACCGCGTATCTCGTTGTCTCACTTCTCGGGCAAGTACGAAGACTGGCCTTCGTTTCGGGATCTCTTCCAGTCAGTCATCGGTACGAATGCGTCGATCACGGACACGGAGCGGTTCCACTATCTCCGTTCGTGCCTGAAGGGGCCCGCTGAAACATTAATACGATCATTAACGATGACTGGAGAGAATTACGCCCGAGCATGGGACATGCTGAGCAAGCATTACGAGAATAAAAAGGAGCTGATACGCTCCAACTTCGCCACGTTTACCGCCGTGGCGAAGATGAAGGGAGAAACCGCGGACGAGTTGAGTCGCATTCACAACGCAGTCACATCCGCAGTCAATGCTCAGGAGAGCATCGGGAGGCCCATCGAGTCCCATGGCATGGACCTCTTCAACCACCTGGTTGTCGAGCTTTTCGACCCGCGAACGCGTCTCGAATGGGAGTCTTCCATCAGCGACTCCATCGATCCGCCGGAGCACGAAACGCTCGCGAACTTTATTTCCAAGCGCATTCTCACGCTAAAGGCCGCGAGACCGAAGACCGTCGCGAAACTCCCCGATTCCACTCGGTCCGCGAAGACCCACGTCGCGAAACAAGGGTCAAAGGACAGTTCCGATCCGCAGTGCGCTTTGTGCAAGGGAAAGCACTCGTTGATGGCATGTAGCGAGTTCAAAGCCAAGTCCGCGAAAGACCGTAAGACAGTTGTCGAGTCCAGCCGGCTGTGCTACAACTGCCTCGGCAATCACTCCGTCGCGAAGTGCCAATCGAGTAAAAACTGCTTCACGTGCAAGGCTCGGCACCACACCATGCTTCACGAAGCGTACGTTCCTGCGCCAGAGTCCACCGAGGTCAGCGCGCTGTCCGCCGTGCGCACCGCTGAAGACCGCAAGGCGATTCTCCTCGCGAACCGCGCGAGTGACCATCGCCGACCGCCACGGAAATCCGCACTCCGCTCGAGTCCTCATTGATCAAGGATCTGAGGTCTCGATCATCGCTGAATCGCTTGCGCAACGATTGCACCTGCCACGATCTCGCTCCGCCGTGTCGATCTTCGGAATCGGGGGGTCGAAATCCGGGTCAACCCGCGGAAAGGTGACGGTGAGCCTCACGTCCGAGACAACCGGGGCCACGATTACCGCCGTCGCGTTCGTGCTGCCCCGCCTCTCGCTCTATCAGGGATCAACGACGAGGAGCCCCGCAACGTGGCCTCACCTCGACGGGCTGCCTCTAGCCGATGCGCGGTTTTCGGCAAGGGACCCGGTCGAGCTACTTCTCGGAGCAGAAGTGTGCTCCACCATCCTCGAAGAAGGCATCAAAAGGGGCGGGCCGCACGCCCCGATCGCCCAGAAGACAGTCTTCGGGTGGATCCTATCCGGTGGCTGCGGTGCTTCTGCCCTCCATACGCGCGGCAGCTTTCAAGCGACGGCCGACCACGAGCTGAACGACCTCGTGCGTAGCTTCTGGGAGCAAGAAGCAGAGCCTTCCGCTCCCGCCGCCCTCACGCCAGCAGAACAGCGGTGCGAGGACTTGTACGTACGCACGGTCTCCCGCACGGAGACGGGACGGTACGTGGTCCGACTGCCGTTTTCCAAGATTCCAACGACGTTGTCGGAGACTCGCCGACCGGCGGAGCGCCTGCTGACGGCGATGGAGCGGAAGTTCCAAAAGGACTCCCGATTCGGCGAGCTCTACCGCCAGTTCATGCGAGAGTACGCAACCCTGAAACACATGGAATTAGCTACTGTTTCCTCAGACCACGAAAGCAAGCCTGAGTGCTACCTACCTCACCATGGAGTGCTGCGAGAATCGAGCGCCTCCACGAAACTCAGAGTGGTTTTCAACGGGTCGCAGCAAACTACGTCCGGTGAGTCGCTGAACCACCACCTCCTCGTAGGCGCCAACCTGCTGCCCGCTCTAGCCGACGTCCTGATGCGCTGGCGCTGGCACCGCTACGCCTTCGTGACGGACATCGAAAAGATGTACCGGCAGATCCTCATCCACCCGGACGATCGGAAATACCAGTGCATCCTCTGGCGTTGCACCCTCCTCGCTCTCGTGTGCGTGTATCAGCTCCTGACCGTAACGTACAGACTCGCGTGTGCTCCTTTCCTGGCCATTAGAACGCTGCAACAATTGGCCCACGACGAACAATCGCGATATCCCCAGGGAGCGCTCACGTTGCTCGAGGACACGTACGTGGACGACATCGTCTCGGGCGCTAACACGCTGACCGCCGCGATCGCCAAACAGACCGAACTCCGCGGGCTGTGCACGGCGGGCGGGTTCCCGTTACGAAAGTGGGCCGCAAATTGCGAGGAAGTACTGTCGGGAATCCCTCCCGAACACCGACTCCACCACGAACCGCACTCATGGGAAAACGAAAGTTTTTCCACTCTCGGGCTATTGTGGCACCCGAGCGAGGACACGTTCGCGTTCGCGATTCACCCGCGCTCGGTCACAGAGTTCACCAAACGACGCGTCCTCGCGGAAACCGCTCGACTTTTTGATCCGTTGGGATGGCTCGCCCCGGTCGTGATTCGCGCGAAGATCCTCATTCAGTCTGCGTGGCTCCAGAGACTCGACTGGGACGATCCGCTCCCCGCCGCCGACGCGCACCGCTGGAGGAGCTTCCTCGAGGAACTGCCTCTCCTCGCCAACCTGCGTGTGACTCGCTGGCTTGGCAGCGGTCACGCGGACGACGAGTTGGAGCTGCACGGCTTCGCCGACGCGTCCGAGCGAGGATACGCCGCGGTCGTGTTCCTCCGCATCACCCGAAACGGCACCGTGACCGTTCACCTGCTTGCCGCGAAGAGCAAGGTGGCACCGGTCAAGCAAGTGACTCTGGCGCGCCTCGAACTCACTGCCGCCGACTTGCTCGCCACTCTCGCGGATCACACTCGCTCAACCTTGCGTTTGTTCACAGCACCCACTATTCTTTGGTCAGACTCGCAGGTAACCTTGAAGTGGATTCAAGGACACGCCTCCCGCTGGAAAACCTACGTGGCGAACCGCGTGGCCAACATCCAGCGAAAGCTGCCTGACGCTCAATGGCGACATGTCCCCGGGCGAGACAATCCTGCGGACTGCGCCTCCAGAGGAATCGCTCCAGGCGAACTGGTGGGACATCCCCTGTGGTGGACCGGACCCGCCTGGCTCCGCGAGGACCGATCCCAGTGGCCGAGCGAAGGCCTTGAGATGTCCGACGCCGAGTTGCCTGAACAGAGAGTCGCCGCACACGTCGCCACCGAGAAAATCGAAACGGAACCTGAGTTGCTTCTCCGGTTTTCCTCCTTGCACCGGCTGCTGCGAGTCACGGCTTGGTGCTTTCGTTGGCGTCGCCCTGCTTCTCGCACCACCGCACTCTCACTGCAATCCAAGGAGATCGACGACGCACTGCTGCATTGGCTTCGCGTGGTGCAAGCTCTGCACTTCGCCAACGAAATCACGGCACTTTCGGCAAACCGCACTGTTTCACCTCGAAGCTCGTTGGCGAGTCTGAGCCCGTTCCTGGACGACCGCGGCATTCTGAGAGTCGGGGGCCGCCTCAAGCACGCCGTGCTTTCCACCGACGAGCGACACCCGATGCTCGCACCGCCGTCCTCGTGGCTCACTCGATTGCTCATCGAGTCGTGCCACCGTCGAACACTGCACGGAGGAGTGCAGCTCACCCTCGGCCTACTTCGTCTCCGATTCTGGATTCCGCGAGGCCGCTCCGTGGTCAAGCAGCGGTTGCATCGTTGTGTCACCTGCACCCGCTGGCGAGCCACGACGCCTCAGCCTCCGATGGGCAATCTTCCAAGGGGACGAGTCACGCCAGCACGTCCTTTTCTCCGAACTGGCCTGGACTACGCCGGCCCGATCTTTGTCCGCACGAGCAAAGGCCGCGGACACCGCGCACAAAAAGCCTTCATCGCCGTCTTCGTGTGCCTCTGCACCAAGGCGGTGCATCTTGACGTCGTGTCGGATTACACGACCGAAGCCTTCCTCGCCGCCTTCCGTCGCTTCACTTCACGGAGAGGCCTCTGCACGGACCTCTACTCGGATTGCGGCACCACTTTCCTGGGAGCTGACCGAGTTCTGAGAGAGCTCTTCCGAGCTTCATCTGCCGACGGCCGTCGCCTTGCCCACATCGCTGCCACGGAAGGCATCAAGTGGCACTTTAACCCGCCGGCCGCTCCGCACTTCGGCGGATTATGGGAGGCTGCCGTCAAATCGACGAAGTTCCACCTCCGTCGAGTCATCGGAGAAACGACTCTCACATTCGAGGAGATGAGCACCCTCCTCGCTCAAGTCGAAGCCTGCCTCAACTCCAGGCCGCTGCAGGCACTGTCCGACGATCCGGACGACTTGTCCGCTCTCACCCCGGGGCACTTCCTGATCGGTGCTCCGCTCCTGGCCATTCCCGAGCCCGCCTGGACTGACACTGCCGACGGCTCTCTTTCACGGTGGCAACACCTGCAGAAAATGCGCGACCACTTCTGGTCACGGTGGTGGCGCGAATATATCCACGGGATGACCGCACGCCCGAAATGGCTCAAACCCGAGGATGCGCCTGCCGTCGGATCTCTGTGCTTGGTACGCACCGAGAGCACACCACCAAGCCGATGGCCACTTGCTCGCATCATCCGAGTGCACCCCGGAGACGATGGCATTGTGCGCGTGGCGACGATTCGCACCGCCACGTCTGAGCTAGTACGACCACTCTGCAAACTTGTGCTCCTGCCCGGAGCTGAGGACCAGCCGCCGCCGGAGGATGCGTGAGCTCGCCGACACTCGCTGTCAATAATTGTTTTATCGGCCTTCCGCCCGTAATTCTTCTTGTTCACTTCGTACAATTGTTCTTGTCGGCCTTCTGCCAATGTTCACTTCACTTAACCGCTTCTCGGCCATCCGCCTCACTTTAATTTTCAATGCGACATACCGTTTCACACTTTCTCATGTCACTTCACTTTTCACGTATCACCGAATTCGCGTTACGTATACCGCGAATATTTATGTGTCTTGCTCGAGATCACCGCGTGTAGTGACACTGCGCAGCCGCACCACGCCGCCATGGCTCGCCGGCGTCACGCGCCGGAATCGCGATCATGTGAATCGATCGTACATCGATTCTTCCTGCCGCGACGTCGGGCGCGCTATAGAGCGCACCATCAACCACACCGTCTTGTTTTGTCAAGCATGACAAGGCGGGCGGGATGTTTGAGATCATGCAATATCCGCACGGAAAATCGCGTCATTTCAGGAATTAAAAATACAATTTGAGATGCTCTGAAGAGTTCTCGCAACATGCATGCATACTGGCTAAGCAATCGAGAGGATAGAACATCCACCGAGTCATCGTAAGCGCATTTCAAGTAGCCGCGTCAAAAGATATTTGTCGACGTTAATTCTCAGTATAGCATGGATCTTTCCATCGCGGCTCGTATCTTGGAAAGTTCGCTAATTGCGAGCAATAACATAGCCACAGCTGACCGAGTGCACAAACAAAGTCAAGCTACCGCTCTCACACAATGGAAAGATCCATGCTATCAACAACTCGCACGAAAACATGTAACGATCGCTGTAAAACGCCACTTGAAAATCGTGACGTCAGCGCGGTGACGTAGGCCGCCGATGGCCAATCACCCTCACGAAATTCGGAGAAATTTGCTTGGAGGGAGTTCCGCCTCGGAGGCGATAAAAGCTCCGCCGCTGCGCCGCGAGAAGGATTTCGCTCGCAAATCACCCGCCTAAGTTACGACCGCTCATACACCGCTTATCACCGCTCTCTGCTTTGCAATCCGCATCCGCTTGCTTCCACCGCTTTAGCCGTGCTAAACTCTGTGCGCGCTCACGGCTTCGTTCCTTCTCTGGACTGTAATTGAGAACTTTGTAAATATTGTAAATATAGACACACTTATTTTTTCTGTACTCGCGGTTTTTTCCTTGTGGTCGTCTTCCGCCTCGCGCTCTCTCGCGCTACCGCGCGCTCTCGAACATTTCTGGTACCTTAATACTTTTATGCACAGAATAATGAGACGAATCAATTGGTATGAAAAAAGACATAGTTGTTTTTAAGAAAAAGTATGCAGATGCGTGTTGCAAATTACATATTTTTTCTTAAAGGAACCATGTTTTTTTTCATACCAATTGATTCGTCTCATTATTCTATGCATAAAAGTATTAAGGTAATATTACCAAAAACTTAATGTTTTACAAGATATTTTGTACTTTATGTCAAAATACTATTATTCTGTGCATAAAAGTATTAAGGTAATATTACCGAAAACTTAATGTTTTACAAGATATTTTGTATTTTATGTCAAAATACTATTATTCTGTGTTGAGTTGAGAAGGCCCTGTATGGTAGAAAGAGAGGGGAGTTGGCAGAATTTTATGTTACAAGACGTACGTGCTTTCTACACGGGCTCTGCCACACGATTCCCCTCTCTTCCTACCATACAGGGCCTTCTCAACTCGCGCCCTCTCTTGCCAACCGTGTTTACTACACGTTCCTGTTTACTTACTGTTGCACCTTATTCGTGACTTTACTTCCTCCCTTTGTCTCGTAACATAAAATAGTTCTATCCTGGTGCACTTAATTCTGTGGTAAAATTTAATTTATTATTCCTGATTCAAGTGTACACAACATCACGTAATCATTCGTGTCGTGTAATCTGGTTTTTAAGGTTAGCGCATTTTTGAAGTTTTTTAATTTTGTCAGCTCACTTAGATTTTTCATTCGACATTGTCCTGTATTTATTGGATTACACCGGCACACAAAAAAAATGTCGAGTACGAAGACTGCCACATGGTAGGTTCTATTCCTTGCGATGTATCTAAAGACCTGAAAGCAGTCCCACCTCGAGATTGGCTCTTGATTCCATTCTACAGGCCTAGTGAGGGGGTGAAGTTCGAAATCGATTTGTATGTGAATTTACCGACTTTTGTTGTGTTACTTTGTTTGTTTGTTTAAAAGGAGAGAAAAACACACACAGACACACACACAGACACACAGACACACACATACACAGACACACACACACACACAGACACAGACACACACAGACACACACACAGACACATACACACATACACATACACACACAGACACACACACAGACACACACACACACAGATACACACACAGACACACACACAGCCACATACACAGACACACACACAGACACACACACAGACACACACACAGACAGACGACACACACACACAGGCACACACAGACACACACACACACACACACACACACAGACACACACACAGACACACACAGACACACACACAGACACACACACACACACACACACACACAGACACACACACAGACACACACACACAGACACACACACACAGACACACACACAGACACACACACAGCACACACACAAACACACACAGACACACACACACACACAGAGACACACACACAGGCACACACACATACACATACACACACAAACACACACAGACACACACAGACACACACACAGGCACAGACACACACATACACATACACATACACAGACACACACAGACACACACACAGACACAGACACACACATACACACACACACACACACACAGCACAGCACACACACAGACACACACACATACACGTACACACACGCGTACTCGCGAGTACGAAGATTCAAGAAAATCAGAAAATTTTTTTAAAAATTGTCGGTCATATTAAATTCGCTATTTTGAATTTTTTAAATATAGTCAATTTTCATGCAATTTGAGCCGCTGAATCCAAATCAACAGTCAGAATAAACGAACATTCAATTTTACTAAAAAAAAGTCGGTAAATTCACATACAAATCGATTTTTCGAACTTCACCCCCTCATTAGGCCTGTAGAATGGAATCAAGAGCCAATCTCGAGGTGGGACTGCTTTCAGGTCTTTAGATACATCGCAAGGAATAGAACCTACCATGTGGCAGTCTTCGCACTCGACATTTTTTTTGTGTGTGCCGGTGTTATTGAACAATAAACATTTGTGATATTAATTCCCTCACTCTTTGTGTCTAGTTTCCGGACTACTAGTGGAGCAACATCCGTTATCATTTTCTAAGGTCGTTGATTGACTTTTCCTGCTTACTCTTCTTCTCGCAAAAATGTCTTATAAAGTTAAAAACTTGATTTTATGCAGAAATATTTGGAACAGTAATCCTATTACGAATAGTAATAAAATCGATGTTATGATGGAGAACATACGCACAACCAATTGTTTCTCTGCGAGACAATTGAACTCTATAAAAGATCGATTGACCTATAGCTTTCTTTCTCAGTACAATAAAATGTGGCAAAAAGTGTCTCGAAGAAGAGATCTTTTCATGATCAAGTATGAATCTTTTTTGCAGAGCGATTTCGAAGTTCAATTTGATTTCAATAATGATGATTTCCGTAAGAATGTTCTAATTGATCAATCACGCAATGATTCTAGAAAGTTGAGCAAAGTTTGTCCACGACTATCATATGATGAGGGGTCAGCCAAGACCAAAAAAAGGCGCATTGAGGAACTCGTTTCTAGTTGTAGCGAAGAAGAATTAACAAGAGCACTCACACTGAAAAAACAGCGATCTGCTAACAAAACTGTGACCGAAACAGCAGATTACGCAGAAAATGATGTAACGGCCTGACTTTATCGAACGCGAACGGGATTTCTGGATCAGGGGTTCGATGACAGGCCCAGAGACAATAATCAATGTGCAATGTACAGATATCGTTTATTACGTTTACTCTAAATGCGGTGGTACATACAGACTCGGTATATTACAACGGTCGCCAGACCGGCGGAACTCGGCGTTACGCGCAAGCGCGGTGGGTCGCAACGGCCGTCCGGCTGCGGCGGGGCGCGGGAGGTGACGGCGGTCAGCGGTGTATCTGCACTCGGCTGGCTATCGGGCGGATATCTTATCCCTCGCGGGGCTCGGTCAATTCGCAGATCGCGGTATATTACATCGGTAGCGGAACGCGGGACAGGGACAAGACTCGCGGTATAATACAACGGTAAGAACGGATCGCGGGACGGAGACGTGATTCGCGGTATAATGCAACGCGGATCGCGGTACAATACGATGGTCGCGGAACGCGGGACGGGGACGTGAATCGCGGTATAACACAACGGTATAGCTGCGGGAGTACGGAGCGCGCTATATGCGGTGGACGCGAGTGCACATGCACTTCGTATCGGCGGGACGCGCGAACGTTTCGGATGGCGGTGTTCCGGCGATACGGGCGTGAGAACCCTCGCTGCGGGGCCGAGCACGCTCGACCGCGCCTGGCCGTAATCGTCGGAACGGAGGATGGCGTCGGGGACACTTGAGAACTCTCATTCGAGGCCCACACTCTGGACCCCGGTTTGCGTGTCGCCCTAGGAGCTTAGGAGAGGTTTTTCGGTCGGAACGGTGTCGGCGAAAAAGGTCCCGTCTCGTCGAGCGCGCCGGTTTATATATGCCGCTCGGTGCGGCGTGTTCGGCAGGAGGGGAGGCCGATCGTCAGGCGCGCCGCGCGGCGGCGGGAGCGGCGCGATCCGTGCTCCCCCCGTCGGCGCTCGTCGGCGTCGCGCGGGAAGGCACCGGTGCGGCGGTTTCCCGCGCACACGGTGCGTTTCAAAAGTTTAAAAAGGTGGGCGCACCGCGCCCTTGTCCTCGCCCGACGGAAGGTCGGTCGGGCGGCATCCGGCGGATGGTAGCCGGGAACGATGCCTTGGTGTGAGGGGCGCATCGTTACAATGATAATATCAACAATGTCTTGGCAATGTACGTAGATTTACAATTAACCAAAAGAATATATAAGAAGCTAAGGATACATAGCGTAAGCATTAACCCTGGTAATGACTACCCCACTTATGCTACAATTATGGATGCTGAAACAAGCTGTTATCCAGAGCATATAGAGGTATCAGATTCAGGAGCAAGTGTACATCTTATATCTTTATTGGAACATACAACGAAGAGGACTACTTGCGCAACTGAATCGAGATAAATTTGAAGAACTAAGTAATACAAAATTATTACTTATCGGAAAGTGGGGCATGGATGGTGCTTCTGGTCAGCAAACAACGAGACAGAAATGGAACTCAAGGCCAAGCTCCTCCATGGAGAACGTCTTACTGGATAACTTAAACACTCATGCAGATGATACAGAGGATGTGGATGTGGGTGATAATGATGCAGCTGTATTTATGATCTCCTTTGTTCCACTTCAACTTAAAGCTAATAATCTTGTAACGATGCACCCCCATCGGCAAGCATCGTCCCCGGCTACCACCCGCCGGATGCCGCCCGACCGACCCTCCGTCGGGCGAGGACAGGGCGCGGTGCGTCCACATTTTTTAAACGCATCCATAGCACCGTGTGCGCGGGAAACCGCAGCACCGGTGCCTTCTTCGCACGGCGCCGACGAGCGCCGGAGGGAGCCGATCTACGCCGAAGGCGAGCGCGCGTCAGCAGACCCCCACGCGGCTCGCCCGAAGATCGGCCTCCCTCCCACCGGGCCCGGCGCGCCGGGATATATAAGCCGGCGCTCCGGGAAAAAGAGCGACTTCGTCTTCATCCGAGCGTTCCGCTTTTCCTGACGAAGCTACCTGCCATTTCCTAGGGCGACACACAAAACGAGGTCCAGTACTCTGAGTCTCGACCGAGGGCTCTCGGGTGTCCCCGCCTTCCACCACCGCCTCCCTGAAGGCACGGTTCCGCGGGGTCGAGCACGCTCGGCCTCGCAACGAGCACTCTCGCTACCGTTAGCCCAGGGCCCCAGCATCCTTAATCTCGCGTTCCGCCATACCGCGCCGAGTGCATATGCACGCCTACCCGTTGTATATAATATCGCGTTCCGTCAGACCGCGTCGAGTGCACCTGCACTATCTCCCGTTGTAAATACCGCGCCGTTAATATCGCGTCCCGTCTGCCGCGCCGAGTGCACATGCACTATCCGCCGTCGTAAGGACCGCGTTCCGTGTAAATCTATCTTCCGTTGTACATATCGCGTGCCGCTACCGTATTATAAATCCGATCTGTATGTAACCGCGTTCCGTCACCCCGAGCCGAGTGCACATGCACTATCTTTAGCATTCCGTCATACCGCGCCGAGTGCATATGCAGTATTCCCCGTTGTAAATACCGCGTGCCGTTCCCGTGTTGTAAAGTCTCAGATCTGTATGTATCAGTTTGAATAAACGTTCTAGTGTGCGTTGTAATCTGATTTCTGTCTCTGGGCCTTTCCTCGAACACCTGGTCCGACGAGTTAGTCCGCGTTTGAGCCACAAGATAGGCCGTTACAATCTTGTCGTTTGGAACAATGAAACGTCCTGTTCTCCTCATTTCTGTCGACCAGTAAAGTTCCAATTAATTAAAGAGAATGACTCGCTTGTACGTGAAGAATATCGTCACTATACGGAACTACTCGAAAAAGTTAAAAAAATTTGATCTGGAAACAAAGGCATATCATTTGAGGTGACTTTTGATCTTAGATGTACAATGATTGACGGGAAGGTTTGTCACGTTCTTACTGGACAGAAGGCGTCCAACCGTTGTGATATATGCGCAGTCGGACCCAAGTTGGTAAACGATTTATCTTACGTGAACAATCTTCCATGTAATGCGGAAAATTACATTTTTTCTCTCTACCTTACATTGTTGGATTCGTTTTATGGAATATTTATTACATATTTCATACAATTTAGAGTTGAAGAAAGGGTCCGCAAGAACAAAGGAGGAAAAAGATTCGAAAAAGGCAAGAAAGACACTCATCCAAAAATCTTTGAAAAAGCTGTCAATCATAGTGGACGTTATTAAACAGGGAGCTGAAACAACAAACACGGGGAATGTTGCTCGCTCTTTCTTTGCACAAGCTGAATCTGTTGCTACAGCTACTGGACTAAGTGAAGTTCTAATCAAAAGACTACACAATATTCTACAAGTGCTTACATGTGGTAACATGGTAGATTGCAGAAAATTTGAAAATTATTGTTCGAGAACTGCTGAGCTGTGTGTTGAACTTTACCCATGGTACAAGCTACCCCCATCCGTTCACAAGGTTCTACTTCACGGGAGCAAGATCATCGAGTCACTTAGTAGATATTATTTTGACAGATCTGGACCGGGGATCTGAGGGGGGAGCGGGGCGGGGGGGAAACTCGCTGCCGAGGGGTATGCGGGGAGGGGGGGAGGGACGCTAGCGTTCTCCGAGGGTGATGCGGGGAGGGGGGAAGGGACTCGTGGGCGAGAGGGTGCTAAGGTTGGGGGGGGGGACTCGTGGGCGAGATGGTCCTAGGGAAGGGAAGGGAGATCAGGGTTTCGCGGCGCCATTCGGTTATGGCGTCGCGCATTACAAAGGCGAGCGCCTATGGCTGGCGGCTATAATTTATAAACAGATATCATTTCGCACTTAAGATGCGAGCATCGATGGTCGACGTAGGTATTGACCAAAAATTTTACGACTTAAGCGTGACGCTGGCACCAGTGCCCTTTTCATTTTTTTTTGTCTAGGAAAAGCCGCTTATCTAGGTTTCGCGGCGCCATTCGGTTATGGCGTCGTGCATGACAAAGGCGAGCGCCTATAGATGGCGGCTATAATTTATAAACAGATATCATTTCGCACTTAAGATGCGAGCATCGATGGTCGACGTAGGTACTCGACCAAAAATTTTACGACTTAAGTGTGACGCTGGCACCAGTGCCCTTTTCATTATTCTGTCTAGGAAGAGCCGCTTATCGGAGTTTCGCGGCGCCATTCGGTTATGGCGTCGCGCATTACAAAGGCGAGTGCCTATGGTTGGCGGCTAGATTTTACAAAACAGATATCATTTCGCACTTAAGATGCGAATCATCGATGGTCGACGTAGGTATTGACCAAAAATTTTACGACTTAAGCGTGACGCTGACACCAGTGTCCTTTTCATTTTTTTGTCTAGGAAGAGCCGCTTATCGGGGTTTCGCGGCGCCATTCGGTTATGGCGTCGCGCATTACAAAGGCGAGTGCCTATGGTTGGCGGCTAGATTTTACAAAACAGATATCATTTCGCACTTAAGATGCGAATCATCGATGGTCGACGTAGGTATTGACCAAAAATTTTACGACTTAAGCGTGACGCTGACACCAGTGTCCTTTTCATTTTTTTGTCTAGGAAGAGCCGCTTATCGGGGTTTCGCGGCGCCATTCGGTTATGGCGTCGCGCATTACAAAGGCGAGTGCCTATGGTTGGCGGCTAGATTTTACAAAACAGATATCATTTCGCACTTAAGATGCGAATAATCGATGGTCGACGTAGGTATTGACCAAAAATTTTACGACTTAAGCGTGACGCTGGCACCAGTGTCCTTTTCATTTTTTTGTCTAGGAAAAGTCGCTTATCGGGGTTTCGCGACGCCATTCGGTTATAGCATTACAAAGGCGAGCGCTGATGACATGCAGCTAGCGATGGTCAAAAATTTTACGACTTGACCGCCGCGCGTTACAAAGCGCCGATGACAGGCTGCTAGACTTTATGAACACTAGACGACATAAGTGCAGCAAAGCGACCCAAATTCTATGGGTGATATTGTTTTTGCGCAGTGTATGCACACCATGCACTAAAACAGAAGAAACGATACGCGATGCTCTAGTTGGAACGAGAGAAAAAGGCATTAGAAAAAGTATATAAGGAAGAATGAAGCGAGTCAAAATCACAGTCTGTGATTTAGTCTACGCGTCGATACATCGAGTGGAAAAAAGTATAGTGGTTTTTGTGTCAAGTGAGCGGTATAAAGAAAACATTTTTTCAAAAACAGTGAACAAAAATAGAGATGACAATAATTTCAATATGGATGAGGATCGGCCGTTGTCACCGGACAGTGATTATTTCAGTGACGAGGACGATAATCATGAAGAAGTCGTCGAAAGAATAGTGCTGCGTGGGGAAATCGCTGCACTAAATTTACGTATGAGAAATTGCGTAATATATTTTTATTTTTCGACGGGTGGTGCACTTGCACTATGTGCTCCGTGTATGGCTGCTCTATGGGACCTTGAATTCGGCATGTACGCTCGTCTACAACACTTCGTTGCGTTACGCGGAACGATGCGTGGCCGGTATTGTTCAAGATGTCGTGAATCATTATACATGATATTTCCATGTAATATGTGCCCGATTTGCACACGATAAGAAAAGAAAACATTATTGTGGCTCTTCATACTCGGGGCTGAAGTTTTTTGTGTCAAGTGAGCGGTATAAAGAAAACATTTTTTTCAAAAACCGTGAACAAAAATAGAAATGGACAATAATTATGAGGCACTAATGGACGTGGATTTATCCGACGAGGATCGTCCGTTGTCACCGGACAGTGATTATAACAGCGATGAAGACGATAACCGCAAAGAAGTTGTGAATAAAATAGTGCCGCGTCCCGAATTTCTTGCGTTAGATGGACATGCAAAGTGTTGCACAATTTATTTTTATTTTATATACGGTTCAGATAAATTGTGTTATACGTGTATGCTTGCTTCACCAGACACTGGTGAGCACATACGTAAACGTCGAAAGCATGTTAGCCAGCCGTACAACTTAATAAACGGTCTATTTTGTGGAAATTGTCGCACTCCATTGTATCAAATATATCCGTGCAACATGTGCACGATTTGCACGAAGTGAAGAAAAAAACATTATCACATGTGAAACATTATATACAACGTGCGCAACATGGATTGGCCAAGTGACGAGAGCTCAGAGTTACCAGACTCTGAGAATGAGTATATAATAGAAGATATCACCGATGATTTGCGTAAAGAAGATCAACAAGTGAAATTGACTGATGTGCGACGAATATCACCGGTGCAGTTTCTTCGCGATCGCGAACTAGGTATACGCGGAACCGGTCACCGCATCGCTAGACAAAGAGTCGTTATCCGTATCAATTCTCCTTATAACTGGAGATCTAACGTGAATCGAAAAGTGTATCGACGGCTGCGGGACAAGTGCGTTAGCGAGGAAGAATCACGTGCAGCTCGTCATGCTGACGTTGTGCCATATTCTATTGAACCTATTGTTGACTATCGCTATTGGGCGTCTAAAATTTATGAAAAGCTCGATGATTGTGAAGCAACATACATTAAAATTTATACAGGTATTGGAAAGTATGTTGAATTGGTGGTGATGAACAATTCGGTACGTATGTATATGTACCCTGGCCGTATCAATAATCCTAAACATCTATCAATGCTTGAAAAAAATTATGAACATTACTTTGATGATATTAATAATTGGGAGCTTAATCACTTTAATGCCCCCTACTTCGATCTTCAAGATTTTATGTGTATGCACTTTGAAATTCAACGTTGCATACGATACTGTTCAGCGTGTGATCGAGTCACGTGCAAGTGCTCCATCGAAGAATGTGACGTGATATAAAAAATAGTGCGCGAAAAAAGACAGTATAAAAAAAAATGGAACATCCTGATGAAACGGAACGCGACTTGTTGGAAGGATCCAACCAAATCGCTACCTTGGGCGAATATCTTGCATGGGCACAGCGATGCGAGGAGTTTATCGAGCAGCTCGAAGAAAACTGTCGTTCCAAACGTCCGCGACTCTCAATCCGCAAAACAGACAATTCGGGAAACAGACAATCATTAGTGGCAAGAATCGCGCGACTTGAAGGTGTGAAGACTCTATTACAGAGACAGTTCGTACATATCGGTGGTGAGTACGCAGCGGGCACTAGTAACGAAAACGCGGAAAGACTCGTTTGGCGAGAAATCGATGCCGCGTTCGAAAGCCGTGTATTAACCGGTGCGGTGATAAATACCAATTACATCGAACCGCGACAATTTCTCGAAGATGCTGAAGTCATCGTGCTCGATCATGTGCAAAACGTCATGCAAAGACACGCAAGTGTAAAAATAAACACAGTGTTCAACGGCGAGTTTGTGACGGGTGAAAAACGTGCGAACAAAAGTGTCAACACGAGAAACTATGAACTCTTTCGTTCGTCCGATCTGCGCGAGTGGTACAAGTTACACGTTATCGAGCCCACATTAGCGAAACTCGAGGAGTTCCAGGAACGCGATAGTGGGTGGGCGTTGTCGCGTATACTCAATTTGACAGTGAACGTAAACAAGTACAATCCTTTGCGCGCGGGATGTTACATCAATTTACCGCAAAAAATTAAATTGAAAAAAGCGGTGATTAATGTGCATTCTATGGACAATGCGTGCTTCGCGTGGTCAGTGGTCGCCGCGCTGTATCCTGTCAAGAATCATACAGATCGGGAATCCTCATACCCTGATTACAAAAATATATTAAATTTACAAGACATTGAGTTTCCAATGACTTTGAAACAGATTAAAAAATTTGAAAATCACAACAATATATCAATCAATGTGTATACCATCGAGGGAGATGAGGAGACGCCAACCGTTCTCCCGATACGGCTCACCGACCTGAAGAGAGAAAAGCACGTAAATCTGCTGTACGTGCAGGACCCGCGAGACGACAACGTGGGACATTTCGCATGGATAAAAAATCTATCCCGTCTCGTTACCTCGCAATTGAGCAGGCACGATGGTCGGAAATACTTTTGCGATCGGTGAGTATTTATACTCCTTTTAATAAAATTATAAAATATTTTATTTTTTTAAATATAACAATTTACAAAAATTGTGTTTTTCTTTTTGCAGATGTCTTCACTACTTTCGCTCCAGCGAGAAATTGGAAGCCCACGGTGTAGACTGCCGAGAGATGAACAAGTGTGCCATCCGACTACCGAAAGAGGACAAGAAGTGGCTGAGTTTTAAGAATCACAGCAGGAAGGAACGACTTCCATATGTCGTATACGCCGACCTGGAATGCACCCTCGAGAAGACGGATGCGGATCCGACAACGTCCACGTTCAGGTCTCAACATCATCAGGTATTTAGCATAGGATACTACGTGCGGTGCTCATATGACGACTCATTATCCGCGTATCGATTTCGTCGCGATAAGAATTGCGTCGCGTGGTTCACCGAGGAACTCAACGGATTGGCGCATCGCGTAAAAAACATCTTGTCCACTAATATACCCATGGCGGATTTCACGCGAGACGAGTGGAAAAAGTTTAACAGCGCAACGCACTGTCACGTGTGCGAAAAACCGTTTGAGCCAAACGCCGTGCGAGTACGCGATCACTGTCACTTGACCGGCAATTATCGAGGTCCCGCGCATGATACATGCAATTTAAATTATAAAAATTCGCATTGCATCCCAGTAATATTTCATAATTTATCGGGTTATGATTCTCATTTTATAATAAAAGAAATTGCCACCGCGTACGAAGGATGTGTAGACTTACTCCCAATCACGAAGGAAAAATACATTTCATTTACGAAGAACGTTAAAAGCACTGAAGATAAAGACAAAAAAAATTGCATCAAATTAAGATTCATCGACTCGTATAAATTTCTTAGCACGAGTCTCGAAAAATTAGCATCTTTCCTTGATAAAGATAAGTTAAAAATTATACGTTCAAAATTTTCCGCGTTATCTGACCAAGATTTCGAATTATTGACGCGAAAAGGTGTATTTCCGTACGAGTACATTGACTGCGTCGAAAAGTTGGAGGATACGTGTTTACCACCGCGCGACTCGTTTTACAGTTCATTGACAGGTGAAACCGTATCCGAGAACGATTACGCGCACGCCGTCAACGTCTGGCAGCGGTTCTCCGTTCAAACCTTGGGCGAATACAGCGATTTATATCTCAAAACCGATGTCTTGTTATTGGCTGATATCTTTGAAAATTTTCGCGATAGCTGCGTCGCGAGTTACGGGCTCGATCCGGCGTATTATTATACTCTACCGGGTTTCACGTGGGACGCTATGTTGAAGCATACTCGCGTAAATTTCGAACTGCTTACCGACATTGACATGGTCATGTTTATCGAACGCGGTATTCGCGGCGGTTTGAGTCAATGTTCCGGCAGATACGCGCAAGCCAATAACAAGTACATGCAATTTTACAATCCATCGAAACCATCGTCGTATCTGATGTATTTCGATGTAAACAATTTGTACGGCTGGGCGATGTGTCAACCATTGCCCTATGCAGATTTTCGATGGGTCGAAGACGTTTCGAATTTCGAGTTTAGCGCGATCGCTTTGGATTCGCCCACGGGTTACATTCTTGAAGTCGATCTAGAGTATCCACAGAATAAACACGACGCGCACGCTGATCTACCGTTTTGTCCAACGAGCGATAAACCACCTGGCAAGCGAGAGAATAAACTTCTCGCGACTTTATACAATAAGGAGCGTTATGTCATTCATTATCGCAACCTGCAGCAGTGCACGCGCCACGGCCTTCGCGTCACAAAGATACATCGCGTATTGCAATTCGCTCAATCTGCGTGGCTCCGCGATTACATCGAACTCAATACAAAATTTAGAACACTGGCCAAAAACGATTTCGAGAAAAATTTATATAAATTGATGAACAATGCGGTTTTCGGGAAAACGATGGAGAACGTTCGAAATCACGTTGATGTAAAATTATTAACAAAGTGGAACGGTAGATTCGGCGCGGAGGCACTGATCTCGAAACCAAATTTTCACAGCAGGAGCGTTTTTACAGAAAATCTGATAGCCGTTGAACTGCGAAAACTCGAAGTTAATTTTAACAAACCTATTTACGTCGGCATGTGCATTCTCGACGTATCGAAAATCTGTTTGTATGAATTTCATCACGAGTACATGTCTCCCCTATATGGCGACATGTGTAGAATTATGTACACCGATACAGACAGTCTGATATATCACGTAGAGTGCGAGGATGTGTACAAGAACATGAAACGCGATATTGCTAAATTCGACACGAGCGATTACGCGATCGACAACGCGTACGGTATCCCACCCGTCAATAAAAAAATTCCGGGCTTGATGAAAGATGAAAACAACGGTGCGATCATGACCGAATTCGTCGGACTCAGAGCGAAGATGTACGCCTTGCGAGTCGATGGTAAAAAAGATTGTAAAAAAGCGAAAGGTGTTAAGAGTAACGTCGTAGCCAGGTCGATAACGTTCGACGATTACACGAGGTGTCTGCGCGACGAAATTGAAATGACGCGACAGCAGGCTTGCATAAGGTCCAAACTACACGAGGTGTACACCGTGAACGAAACGAAGATCGCTCTGAGTCCATATGATGATAAGAGATTCATTATTCCCGATTCGACCGATACTTTGCCATGGGGGCATTATAAAATACCTTTGTAACGTATGTATGTATGTATGTATGATGTACGAATGATGTACGTATGATGTACGTATGATGTACGTATGATGTACGTATGATGTACGTATGATGTACGTATGATGTACGTATGATGTACGTATGATGTACGTATGATGTACGTATGATGTACGTATGATGTACGTATGATGTACGTATGATGTACGTATGCAGTAGTATATGTATGTAATAGTATAACGTATGCAGTAGTATATGTATGTAATAGTATACGTATGTAACGTATGTATGTCGTATAACGTATGAATATATGTAGTATAACGTAACGTATTGTGAGTATTATATTACAGTATTGGAAAGAATATTAATAAATAAATATATTACACATGTGTGTATTTCACATACTTTATTTGTATTTCATATATCAAACATGTATTACATATTGCATATTTTTATGTTATGAATAAAAAAAGTTTGCACAAAATTAAATAACATTGTCCTTGGATATCCATGAATTGTGCGATCCATCGAATCCCAGCCATTTAACGTAAACCTTGTCGCCCCTCCTGCGCAGTATTTTCTCCACGAGATACACGTCCGGATAAGTCGCGCGATGCAGCTCGTGTTCGTAGAACCCTCCAGCGACGGATTTTCCACGATAGTCCTCGAGTAGATATGTTACGGGATTGGTACGCTGCACTTTAACGATCTTAAACACCTCGGTGGTCCAATTCGGCGTGTAACCCTTGTCGAATATCGTCTTGTATTTGCTAACGCGTACCAAGTCGCCCGCTTTGAACTTTGCCAGACCTGCGATTTTTATCGCGCTGTATACGGTACCCAAGAGTTTTTTGGCGATCGCGGGGGTAACGTCGACCGGTCGCATGCCGATGGTTCGATGCTTGCGCGCGTTGTAATCCGATACGAGTCGCGGTAAGGCGTCGACCCATTTGTAACTTCCATTGAGCGTAAACATCTTCCACATGGCGTTCTTGAGCGTGCGATTGAATCGCTCGACGACCGATGCTTTCAATACCGAATACGTGGAATAATGATTAATGCCGTGTTTCCTCACGAGACGTTGCACGTCGGTGTTGTAAAATTCCTTCCCCATATCGGTCTGTAGGTTACTAGGGCACCTCCCGCTGCGTCGAATGATCTCTGCGACAGCGTTAGCTGTTTCGCTTCCGCCTTTACCCTTGAGTGGCACGGCCCACGCGTGCTTGCTCAACACATCGATGACAGTAAGTATGTAGTTGTAGCCTCCGTTGAAACGTGAATACGGACGCATCTCGACGATGTCAGCCTGCCACAGGTCATCGTACCCTCGCACTATGACGTGTCTTCGGGGAAAATTTCTTCTCGCCGGAGCATGCAGTTCCTCGACGAGTCGTTGCTTCTCGATATTTTTACGTCCGTCGGATGTCATGTTTTTAGCAATGCGTAATAATTTGCATAAAGAAATTATATTGTGATTTATATCTCAAACTTTTTTTAATAATTCAATAGCCATTTATTTCCGTTCATTGTCCTTCAATAGTCGTTCTTTGTCTGCCTGCGGTTCTTTGTCCACTAGCCGTTTATAGTTGTTTCTGAGTCGCTCGTTAGCCGCTTGATAGCTATTCCTGAGCCGTTCCTGAACCGTTCGTCGTTGCCGTTCATCGTCGTCATCCGTTAATCGTTTATAGCCGTTCCATTTGTTGCTAGCCATTGTTGTTCGTTTTTGATTCAACGGTAATCGAATTGCGAAGCTCGTTTATCGCAGTCCGTAACGCTTGCAGATCCTTCTCGAACGCAGTCAGCTTCTCGTCTGATTCTTTTCGTTGATTGCTCAACATTTTAAAGAATTGATCAACGTATAGTTTATTAACTGCGTCATCGTCAGCCTCCGGTTGCGCCACGCGACGAATCTTACGTGACCTTGCGTCAAAGTCCGTAACGGTGCGACACAGAGCGTTATCGCGCACGAAATTTCTCATTAATCCGCTCCATCGATGGTACGGTTCCGCCCCGTCTCTTCCGAGCGATATGCCAAACTTGTTGATCGGCATTTCAATGCTGATTGAACGGATCGCTGTTGCACCGTTTAATTTATAATAAGCCCAGCTTCGCGAAGTTCCTCGATGATCGACATGATCTCGTTGTCGTGAGCATTGTTGCCAGCTTGACGCGAAGCGTCGAGCAATCGCAGACGATCCACCAGCTCGTTGGGGTCGTCCCAGTGCACGTAGTCGATCTTATTGTCGGTTAGCGTCATAGCGCGAGGCGCGAATAATCCCTTTCCGGATTTTTTGTTCTTGAGTTCGGTCGATATCAACGGTGAGATTATCGATTGATACTTGAATCCCTTGTTTCCCATTACTCGTCCTTGAGGATCGTGCTTGTATTTATGAGCACTCGTCGCCACCAGTATGTCCTTGTACTTTTGCATATCCGCCTCCGTGTAGAGCTTATCATCGGGTACTTTCTTGAAGATCAACTCGTAAATACCAGGTGTGCCGGCGTATCGTACGCCATCGATAAGTATATTATCCGCGTCGTCCACGTCAAAACGTTGATTACCGAGCAACAATTCATTCTTGCCGAGATAAACACCGTACACGGTATCTATCGTCGAATCGGCGCCCAAAACGCTCGCGATGTACAATCGGCTCAGTGGACCCAACTTATCTTCTATCGTTTCTACAAAAAATTCTCGACCCTCCGGCGTTTGCAACTGCTTTTGAACGGCCGTCTCGATCGAGTCGTCCGTGTTTTCGAAAACATCCCCGTCTTCGAGGAATTCGGGACTTGTACGTTGCACGGTTCGCGTCGGCGTAGAGGTTATCGGTGTAGAAGTTATCGGTAGTACTTTCGATCGTTTCGATTGATTAGATTTACGCGGTGTCGACGATGACAGATCTGACCAGGAGTTTAATCGTTCCCTCTTTTTCTTCGGTGTAGCATCCGGAGTAGCAAACTCCTCCTCCTCCCCGCGCTGTTGAACGGGTAACGTTTTCCATTCCTCCGCGTCAGCGACGCTTTCCGGCTCCTCCTTCTTCACCGCGATCAAACTCGATTTGTCGACGATCTTTTGCAATGGCCCGATGAGAGGCTTAAAGTGCGTGTCCAACTCAATGTCCTTCTCGATCTTACCGGTCTTCAAAGCGCGAAGTTTCTTGCGAATCGAATCACTCGTTTTCGCAATCTCTTTCACGATCTTCTCGCGTTCGCGAATATTCTCGCTTCCGTTGATCGCGGCCATCGCGTGGAAAACGAAACAGAGTATCGATGTCTCTATAACGCTAACGTTTCACCTCCGACGAGGTATCGGCGACAACTGACCGGTTTTGCGGTATCGCGAACATGTTAAATCCTTTTCTGTATCGGCCGTTCGAAAGCGCGCTGTCCTTGTCTATCACTACGAATCCGTACTTTTGTTGCCAACAATCGTGGCACAACGAGCAAAATTCGTCGTACGACATGTCGGTATTTACGTGATCGTTGTACACGTGTTTCAAATTGGTACCATCCTGTTTGAACAGGATCAGCAGGTTCGCGTTGTCGCGTATCAGATGTTTAGGTATTCTCGCGTATGTCTGACAGAGATAGAAGGAGTCAACGCTCGAGTGCCTGCCCATTGAAAAATACTCTCTCACTGCGTCTTGCTTGTCGCACGCCACGTCATCGAAGACGAAGATCGAGTTTGGACGCGCGTCGTTCGGTGGAATGACGTCACTGTTATTGGAGAACGTAAAGTAGCCGATTTCGTCGATCGATGTCAATAAATTCTCCAGATATCGATATTTCGGCTGTTGCAACGATTTCGAGTACACGTACACGTTTTCGAAACGTACGCCGTGCGGACTTTCCAACAAGCTTATCAAAACGTTGGTTTTACCGCAATTCGAGGGGCCGCAAATGATCGCGCGTATAGTAGTCGGTAACATCGTACCGTGCTTGCGTTTCTCCGCGTTGCCCCCCATCGACCGTAATCTGTCGTCGCAATTGGTCACGCGAATCGCCAACGGTTGTCGCACGAATCTCATTTTTTCCACACTGCTGACTCTCTGGCTGACTCGAACGCCTATTTATAGGCGAGCGGAACCGCGAATCGCTCAGTAGCAAAGATGTTCGTCCTACTGTCGAGACCTTCCGATATTTGCGACTTGAGCGCCGAACAGCTGCAATTTGTGCCGAAAGCCGTTCTGTTGCAAATGTGTGGCAATCACGTCCACTGCGTGTGGAACAAGCTTCCGGAACATATAAAGGCGGATTTGGAGGTTCAGACCTATCGTCGCTGTTACGAACATTACAATCAACCGTGGCAGCAAACGCACATCGACGGTCCCGCGCCAATGATAAAGAATTGCGGCGAATGTCAGCGAAAAAAATTGGTGGAGGCCTGTTAAATCGCGCGATAAACGCACTTCCGATCGAATTGCATATTCCCGGCTATCAATTTTGTGGCCCGGGCACTCATTTAGAAGAACGATTGGCGAGAGGCGATCAAGGTATTAATCCATTAGACGCGGCGTGTCGCGAGCACGACATAGCTTATTCGCGCAGCAACGATCTCGCCGAGAGACACGCGGCGGACGAGATACTCGCTGCGGAAGCGCGAAAACGCATTACCGCGAAAGATTCGACTGTCGGAGAGAGAGCTGCCGCTACAGCCGTCTGGGCGGCCATGAAGGCTAAGACGAAGCTCGGAATGGGCTTGAAAACAAAGAAGACCAAGAAGAAGAAGAAGAGAGTATCGAACAGGCGAATACTTCCGGCGGCGAAACGAGGTGGCGTATTGCCGATTCTACCGTTGTTGGGAGTTCTCGGCTCGTTGGTCGGCGGAGCGGCGGGAGTCGTAAAGGCCGTGAACGATAACAAAGCCGCGCAGCGTCAGTTGGAAGAATTGAAACGTCACAATCGCGCCATGACAGGTCATGGACTTTATCTCGCTCCGTACAAACGCGGGCAAGGAGTGGCATCGAAGAAA
>JASTWK010001128.1:0-49468 GCA_030770225.1 Temnothorax unifasciatus
TACATCTGATTTGCCCGTTCAATCATTTAAAGAAACAAGAAAAATCCAGCGCACTTAAGGTGATGCTGGAGTCGTCTGTCATGTTTTACCAAAATTTTTTGTCGGTACGTAGCGTCATATTAATTTGACAGAATTAAAAATCCTTCTCCAGAATTGCAGTACATATATTAATAATTCAGGGGAACTCCGATTTTATATAGAAAACGAAAAAAAATTACGAAAGTACAGATTGCCTTATCCTACTTTTATCCCAATATGGCGTCTCGAGTTGCGGTAAGCTGTCAGCTCGTCACAAGATGTATTTCATATAAAAGATATACCATTAGTACGAACGCGAAAACAATTAAGTTCCCCTGAATTGCACAACAAGAAAAACATCGATAAACTCCCCAAATCAAAATTTGAAAGCGTAATATAAAAGTATAATGTCGATGTGTATCGTGCGTATGTGTGCGTGCAATGTAGCGTTCTATCCTTGTCTATATCATTGCGCATGTCTATACAAGGACAGATATAGTCGATAACATAGAAAATGGTAATTTTGTCGGTTATACAGACGGCTCCAGCATCTCCTTAATAAGTAATTATTTGTTTTGCTTATATCATATCAATGATACCTTGCGTCACGTTCTATCTGTTGTTTTTTTGGTCAATGCATTTAAGCAATTTATCAGAGATTTTGACAAGTCGTGTAAAAGTTATTGTTATTATTATTATTGTTTGGGACTAAAAAGATATCGGAGCCAAGGTAAGTTTGGAGATCTATGTGCGAGATCTGGTAGTTAAGTAAATTCAAACTACATATCCGTATAAACGTACATCCTAATAAATAAACTATGTCTCTTTTTTACCTTTGTGAGAAATTTTACGAACGCTTGCTGAGGCAACCACTGTACCATATTTAATATTAAACAATATGTATTACAGAACGGTTATGACATCGAGAAGAAAACGCAGCAAGTTGTGGAATTATTTCGAAGAATTGAAACCTTCGCTGGTGAAGTGCAAAACCTGTAAAAAAAAAATTAAGATATCTAAACTATCACACCGCATACAAATAATCAGAATACACTTATTTAATGTACATGGAATATCTCTCGATGATGACACTCTCACACTACCTGACGACTTAAAACAATATTACTCGGAGTTACCAAGATATAAAGCAAAATGTAATGATTGTAGCAAAATATTTACTTTCTTAAAGAGTACAACCCATTTACGAGTACATTTAAGAAGGAGACATTCCATAAAAACCCAGAGTCGAAATAAGTAAGTACACATTCAAAAAATTATTAAAATACTAAAAATTATAAAATAAATGTAATGATAGAACAATCAATAACTAAAGAAAAAATCTGCGAATAAATTTTATCAGAACATCCTTATAATATTTATTTGCAATTTTGATCATAAATGTGCACGTACATTTGGTATGTTTTTTATCTTCCTAATTGAAAAAGATATGTTTCAAGATCTGTACGCGATCTGGTAATTATAAAAATTTTAACTATATATCCGTACAAACATACATCCTAATAAGTGGACCATGCCTCTTTATGAGATAGATCTTTGTGAGATATTCTACAAACGCTTGTTGAGCCAAGCACTGTACCACATTTAATATCAGACAGTCTGTATTACAGAAAAAAACGCAGCAAGTTGTGGAATTATTTCGAGGAATTGAAACCTTCGCTGGTGAAGTGCACGACCTGTAAAAAAGAAATTAAGATGCCTGATCCAACACGTCGCATAAACTTAGTCAGAGCACACTTATTTAATATACATGGAATATCTTTCGATGATGACACTCTCACACTACCTGACGACTTAAAACAATATTACTCGGAGTTACCGGGATATAAGGCAAAATGTAAAGATTGTGGCAAAACAGTGTCTTTCTTAGCAAGTACAACCCATTTACGAGAACATTTAAGAAGGAGACTCCATTCCATAAAAATCCAGAGTCGAAATAAGTAAGTACACATTCAAAAAATTATTAAAATACTAAAGATTATAAAATAAATGTAATCGTAAAACAATCAATAACTAAAAAAAATTAAGCGAATAATAGTTTTTGTCAGGGCATCCATATAATATTTATTTGCAATTTTGATCATAAATGTGCACGTACATTTGGTACGTTTTTTATCCTTTTAATTGAAAAAGATATGTTTTAAGATCTGTACGTGATCTGGTAATTATGATTCCAATGTATGATTCATAAACACATATTTTCAATAACTTTCAGCGTCATTCGAAAGGCACTATATATACATATATTATAAACGTGTTTTTTTAAATAATATTCCTAATATTTTAAATGTTTTGAAAGAGTCGTACTTAGTAACTTCTTCTGTTCAGATTTTCTTAATCAATTAAATTGTAAAGATTTATATATGAAACAGAGGTAGAAAAGACTGAAGAATATAATAGAACTATAGATAGCCCGATATTTCAAAATTGACGTTAGAGCAATCACGGACATTTATCAAAAAATTCAAGAATTTATAAAAAAAAAAAACTCTTTTATCGATCCTTGCCAAATTCAATAACAACCTTTCTTAAATAATACTCTATCCATCAAATAACTTATACATTTTTTAGGCAGAAATCGGTACACTCTTCAACGATCCTCGTCAAATACAGAACACCTTTCCTTTATAATGATTCTTTATATAAGATGACATATATAACTTATACAATTTTTAGGAAAAAATCGGCAACCCTTTCACTGATTCTCGCCAAATTCAATAGCATTTATTACTTTTAATGATACTTCATGCTATGATACTTCATTTTATTATATTCCTCAGTGTTTTCTACCCCTAATTAACATAACGTTCAAACATACACCACCCGTAAAAATTTTATATATTAGTATAGATTATATAAAATTTTATATAGTATACGTTCATATATGTTTTTTTCTCTTGTATAATTTCTGCAATTTGTATGTACAAAAAGAATTATAAGAAAAAATTTAGAAAATAATTAAAAGTATGGATTAACTTCCGAAAACCTCCCACGCCCAATTTACGTATTATTTGGTGGAAATGTTTCAAATGGCCTCCAAATAACCCTTAAATGGATTTTTATCGAGAAAAATAAAGGCATAAAATGTTCAAATAAAGTAGTCAAACACAATCTAAATCGTTTTCAAAATTAATTTCAGATATATATTAAAGAAGTATATTCTGGTTGAAGACATAATAAATCTATTAAAAATTAAAAATTAAACCTTTTTTTTTGTTTTTATTTAATTATTTTTTTAATTTTTATAAAATTATGATTTAGTATGTGATAGACTCATTACAACTTTACACTCGAAACGAGGTCCACTCCATATCGCCCATTACAAGGGTGCCACATGAGTTTACAACTTTCCACTCGTACAAAGTTCATGCATGTACTTTACAAGGTATACTATGTGTCTAATTCAACGGTAGTGGAGCCTTCCCACCGGGGGGCGGAACCTACTGCATCCACGCATACAATTTTCCACCCACACAATAATTGCTTATCTTTTTTCTAATGTTATTCTCAATTCATAGAGTGAGATATAATTTATTTTTATTAAAAGAACATGAAGACGTTAATTTTGTCGAAAAATTAATTTTTTTTTTCAGAAACTAAGCATTTGCGGAACTTAAGGGGATGCTGAAGACAGGTCTGTTTTACCGATATATTTTCAGACACACTAATCTTTTGATTGATTTCACCGAATTAATAATTTTTTGTCCAGAATTAAAGTATGGACGATAACGAAGACTGCAGACACCATTTGCGTATGAAAAACAAAAACACATTAGAAAATTACAGTTTTATTTTCGATTCTGCGGTCGACTCATGACAATATTTGCTGCATATAACAGTTTTAGACTGTGTACGTATACAAAAACCTTACAGCAGTCACGGAAATACAATAAAGAAGAATCCTGTGCTTGCAGAAATGAGCTACGAGCTTTAGTATAAGAAAAAAGTGTGTCTGAAAATTTCATATGCACATGTTACGCGTCTCCCCGAATTCAGCCAAAAACATACGGATCAGTATGACGGGTAGCTCTAGAGCAGGCGCTCTGTATGTATGTGTAAGAATCGGTGAGCACTTCTTTATCGACGCAGATCGAGTTTGCCTGCGCTCTGTATGTATATGTAAGAATCGGTGAGCACTTCTTTATCGACGCTGATCGAGTTCGCCTGCGACTCCAGCATCCCCTTAAGGGGTTACTGGAGTGACAGCCGAACTTCCTCGATGTCGGTAATGTCAAACATTTTTAGTTCCGTTCTAATTCGTTTTCTATCATTTTCTATATTACCGGCTTATATCTGCCCTTGTCTAACGAGAGGCATCTGTCCTTGTTTCGATTGCTGCGCCATCTCTCACTACACGCAATACTACTCCGCACGCAAAAATACATATGAGATTTTCAGGAAATTGTTCTCTTATACTAAAGCTCGCAGCTCATTTCTGCAAGCACAGGATTCTTCTTTATTGTATTTCCGAGAGTGATGTATGCTTATTTTATACGTACAAAGTCTAAATTTTTATGTGCAGCAAATGTTATCACGTCATACATATAATTTTTTTATATTTTTTTGTTTTTGATGTAAAATCAATGCTAGCACCCTTCGTTTTTATGCGTACTTTAATTCTGTAAAAAAAATTTTCAATTCCGTAAAGCCAATTCAAAGTTTAGCGTTCTGAAAAAAATGTCGGTAGTTCTTGCCACTCCAGCATCCCCTTAACACTGTAGGTTTCGACTACATTTAGTAAGTACTACATACCTGTAAAATTTTATCAAAATCGGGAGGTATTCGGAAGTTTATCCAAAAGGATAATTTTCGCATTGTTTTTTATTGTTCTTGCATTGTTCATTTATTTGCCTATATATAATCATATATAATCATATATAAATGTAATAATTGTACATAAAATACAGTTATATATAATTATATATGAGCAAATTTTTCACATTTGCTCAGACCTTATTTTTTGGTAAAAACCAATGCAAAAATTATCTTTTTAATTATTTTTTAATTCTTTTTCTTATTATTTTTCTTGTACATACAAACAGAAATTATACAAGAGAAAGACATAGTATGGACATATATGGACATATACTTTATATAATATTTTATGCAGGGGAAGCGCGTGCAGCGCGAATGTGTTAAGGTTTAGCAAGAAGAAAGCCATAGTTAAAGATTGGAAACTTTTTTTATTCTAATAATTCTCTCAAAGTAATCAATTTAAAAAAATAAAAAAATAAGAAAGTTAAACATTTAAACCTCTTTGCAATCACAAATTAAAGTAAAAAAAATTGTCCGCTTTGCTCGACACCTCTGGGTAAAGCGGATGGATCACTGGAACTGGTCTCCGTTTATTTCGCTTGGTCTATTTTACATTTGTATTAAAAAACCATCTTAAAACAGAAAAAAAACAGCAGTCACAATATGGCCCGTATAATCCGTTCTTATTTCAAGACTTTCATGGACAAGTATAATGTCTTAAGATGCTAATACGGCTCTGTGATTGGTTTATGGACACTTTATGGCATCTTAAGATTGTACTTAAGACAGTTTTAAATATAAAATCTGACTATAAATATCAGCCTGTGACAGAAGAGAATATGGTTTATCCGCTTTGCCTAAAGGATTTACTTAGCGTGAACTTGGAAAAATTAAAATAAGCATAAGCAACAAGTAAACAATTTTAAACTCTAGTAGAGTTTTAAAAACAGAGAATTCTAATAAAAAAACATTTATAGTGGTTAAGGAACAATTACTACTAACAATCAAGCTACGCTACCTTAGCGAAAGTCGCAAGAAAACACAAAATTTATTTTTTCCTCATAAAAAACGCACGAAAGCAATCACGTATTCTTTCGTACTGCCATGGCATATATGGCATCGGCGATGACGGCGACCGATTCCTGCAGAGACTCATAGCGCTATATCTAATATAGATAAGCAAAGAAAAGTCTATCCCCTTTAATTGCCAGGGGCATTCCTTATAGTCCAGCAGCCGCCGCCTGTTTTTCAAAGTGATTAATAACAGGCTAAATCTTCGTGAGAAGGTTTGGTTCGACAAGACGCCCAAGTTCTTCCGTGTGAAAAATCTCGATAGAGGTAGCTAATGTAGTGCGCAGGTGTTAAACATGTCAATTTGGTGGGGTGTCGAAAGTGTCTGACTAACAGTAAGTTTTTTATTGAAATGTTAAGATAATTAGATAATAAACTCGGAAAAACAATTGTCCTACAAAATGGATGGTTTTGACTGGAGCGTCCTCCGCTCCGAATATGTCGAAATAACGAGATCATAAAAATTATTAATAACCAGCTGATTTTTTGTATGCAGCTTAGTAAATATTTGTATAATGAAATGGCCACATAGTCCTACAAATTTGGTGGTACGTTTTCCCAGTCCTACGCTTGGAAGTTGTCGATTCCACGGTAACACTTTTTTCATTAATAACAACCTAGTTTTAATTTTTTCCTATCGGGAATAAAGTGTAGAACACAATTTTACCACTGTCCTACACAAAAAGTGGTATGTATTTCCAGGAATAGATATATCTTGTTCACAAATTTAACTGTATATTTTGATATACAGTTAAATGCGTAAATAATCCCGAGTAAATCACGTTGTCGTTACACATTGAAAAAAAGCCCAAACACAATTCTCTACTCCGTAAAACTTTAGTATATGTCAAGCGGCCTGATAAGCATGCACCATTTTCCACCGATAAGGTTGTAAATGCGTTTATGGCAATATTTTTTTTTTAACATAACGAATAAGAATTACTAATATTAATGGAATAATTGATTATCTTAAATTATTAAAGAGGTTAAATATTATTAACTAATAATTATTATCAATTGCTCATTTTTTAAATATTTTTTTAATTAAGTCAATGGCTGCGTTCAGCAGAATGCAACAGTTTTCAACCGTTTTATGATTCTCTGCTGAACGATTCTAAGCGCATTCAAAGTCTCAACACGTTCACTCAGCGGTCGCCATGATTTTTAGCAAACTAAAAGTACGCTGTATCTCAAACAAAACGTTATCAGTAAAATAACTGCAGCCTCCAGTGTATTAACATCGCTGAAAATATATAAATATAAATATACATATAAAAATATTATTTATAACGCAATAAATACAGTGGAAACGCACAGAAAGTTACAAAATGGTATGTAAAAATATTAATATAAGAAAATAAAGAAATATATTATGATTATAATTTAGATAAATTCAGGTTAGCACGCATATAACATAGAATAATAAGTTAAATTGTTAAATGTATACAAAATATGTTATACTTTGATTATACTTATTAATTAAATGTGATGTACTAACTCAAATTATAATATTACTATAATAAAATATACATACCTTCTAATGATGTTTATGGCACATCTTGCAATATGTGATGCATTCCTACTATCTCTTGGTAATTTTCTTCAAAATAATTATTGAAAAAGTTTACATAAGTACATAAGTACATGATATTTAATTAATAAGTATAATGCATCAAAGTATTTTACATATTTTATATATATTTAGGCGGTCTATACACGTATATACGAGTTTGGCTCGCAAGTCCGGCTTGGCGAGCTGGTTCGAACTCGAACGTTTTTTCATCACACACGAAAAGAAAATGTGCGAATTTAACTCATCTGACGCCGAGCTCGGCTCGTGACATCCCATCTACGAACGAGTAGAAGCCGAGCCGAGTCGGACTTACGAGCTAAATTCGTATATAGACGTGTATACCCCCTTAACCTATTATTCTATGTTATATGCGTGCAAACCCGAATTTATCTAAATTATAATTCTATATTTCTTTATTTTCTTATATTAATATTTGTACACATACGTAGTCCATACATTTATACATCATGTAGTCCATACTATATGTCGATGACGTTTTGCTTGACAGCTTGACGTTTTGCGTACTTTTAATTTGCTGAAAATCATGGCGACTGTTCAGTGAACGTGTTGAGACTTTACGTGCGTTTAGAATCGTTCAGCAGAGAATCATAAAACAGTTGCAATGCTGTTGCGTTCTGCTGAACGCAGCCAATGATATGAGCATAATTGATTCGATGCAATCTTCTCAAAAAAAAATTGTTTGCGGATTTAAATACGCGGCGAACACCGCGAACATTCAAAAATATTTATAATAATAGAAATAGTACTGCCATTGATGAAGCGTCGACATCGGAATCCAACGAAAATTAAGATTATATTTAATTAGTTTTATAATTGTATTTTTTAGTTTTATTTTGGCAGGTCATATACTACTACAATTCATACAACTACAGTTATATTATTTCAAAAAAAGTATTGATTCTGCTTACGAATACATGTGTCCCAAATTACCAAAACTACAACTACGAAATTATGTTATTTTCAATATTCTTGTAGGACTAGCGATACATACCCATTTTTTGGTAGGACACTGTTTGATTTATGCAAAGAATGTACTAACTTAACATGTGTTTTTTTTGTCCTACGGTTATTAATGAAAAAAGTGTTACCGTGGAATCGACAACTTCCAAGCGTAGGACTGGGAAAACGTACCACCAAATTTGTAGGACTATATGGCCATTTCATTGTACAAATATTTACTAAGCTGCATACAAAAAATCAGCTGGTTATTAATAATTTTTATGATCTCGTTATTTCGACATATTCGGAGCGGAGGACGCTCCAGTCAAAACCATCCATTTTGTAGGACAATTGTTTTTCCGAGTTTATTATCCAATTATCTTAACATTTCAATAAAAAACTTACTGTTAGTCAGACACTTTCGACACCCCACCAAATTGACATGTTTAACACCTGCGCACTACATTAACTACCTCTATCGAGATTTTTCACACGGAAGAACTTGGGCGTCTTGTCGAACCGAACCTTCTCACGAAGATTTAGCCTGTTATTAATCACTTTGAAAAACAGGCGGCGGCTGCTGGACTATTAATATTATATGATTATATGTATTTAATAGTATATTGTGCACCAAGGGGCGAAAGTAGCGTTTTTCAGACGAGTGTGAAGTTTGCCGCCCGAGCCGAAGACGAGGGCGGCAATCACACGAGTCTGAAAAAGCTTTCGCCCCGAGGTGCACACGATATTTTTCACAATACCTTTACGGAAAGTTCGACTTCTATGCCTAGAGAGAGGCGAGAGTGGTCAATTTCACGCCAAGGCGGCATAGCGGACGGAAAGTAGCCACTTTCCGCCCGCTATGCCGCCTTGACGTGAAATTGACCGCTTTCGTCCCTCTCTACAGGCATGGAAAGTCGAACTTTCCGTGGAGGTGTTGTGAAAACATTATTTTTCCCTCCCTTCCCGCAATCCCTATCCCCTCTTCTTCATCTTTCTCTGCTTCCTCCGCGACTTCGCTCATCTGCCTCCCTCCTTCCTGTTACGTTTCCTTTCTACTTGGCCCACTCTCTCTTCCTCTTGTCCTCCTTGTTCTCGTCGGAGTCCATGAGGAGCTTCTCCTCCATTTCTCTAGCGATCTCCTCCTCCTCGGATCTCCCTACACTCCTGCAATCTTCCCTTCTCCTTTCTAACCTCCTTTCTTTCTCTTCTCTCTCCTTATCCCTCCTCTCCACCGACTTATCCTCGTCTATCTTTACACCCATACTACTCCCTGCTTTCCTCCTTGCCTCCAGTACTCGCCCTTTCTCCTCCTCATTCCTCAGTCTCACTAATATCGTCAGCCACGCCCCTTTCTGCCCTATCACCATCGCCTCCACCCTCACCTTTAAACTTTCCGTGAATAGCTTCTTCACTTTCTCCCAATTCGATTCCTTGCCTTCCCATTTCTCCTTCTCTATCCTTAGTATCACGTTCCTTTCCCTCAGATTGTCTTCGTTCTCACCCCCCACTCCCCACCATTTCTTCTTCTCAGCCCTACTCTTCTCGCTCTCATCCCTCTTCCTTTTGCTCCATTCTTTCCATTTTTTTTTCAATCTTTTTACTTCCTCCTCCAGCTCCTCCATCCTCTCATCCTTCTTTCTATCGTCCTCTTTCACCTTCTTAGCATCTTCTTACTTTCTCCTCCACCATCCTCTCCACCGCCTCTGCTATTGCTCTTTCCTTTCCTTCCATCCTGAGTTATCTGTAACAGCACCTGAATTAATCACCTCTCCTTTACTCTGCTTTCTCTTCCTTCTCTCTTTCTCCCTCTGACCTATCACGCTTATCTCTTTCACCTCCACCTTTACCTTTGATCCTTCCGCACACAATTCTTTCACTAACCACCGCTTGTTTTCTGCTACCGTTCGCATTCGTCTCAACGGCTCGCCCGCTCTACTGCCGCCACGTGCATACCTTACCTGTTCACCTCGCTCTACCGACCCCTTCCTTCGATCTCTCGATCTCACAGCTTGTCCCTGACACACGCTTGCTGAGGCAATCACTGTACCAAATTTAATATTAAACAATATGTATTACAGAACGGTTATGACATCGAGAAGAAAACGCAGCAAGTTGTGGAATTATTTCGAAGAACTGAAACCTTCGCTGGTGAAGTGCACGACCTGTAAAAAAGAAATTAAGATGCCTACTTATCCGACACGTCACACAAGAATAATGAGAGCACACTTATTGAAAAAACATGGAATATCTCTCGATGATGACACTCTCACATTACCTGACGACTTAAAACAATATTACTCGGAGTTACCGAGATATAAGGCAAAATGTAATGATTGTAGCAAAATAATAACTTTCTTATCAAGTACAGGCTGTTTACGACTACATTTAAGAAGAAGACATTCTATAAAAATCCAGAGTCGAAATAAGTAAGTACACATTCAAAAAATTATTGAAATACTAAAGATTATAAAATAAATGTAATCGTAAAACAATCAATAACTAAAGAAAATTGGGCGAATAATATAGTTTTTGTCAGGACATCCATATATTATTTACTTGCAATTTTGATCATAAATGTGTACGTACTTTTGGCAGTTTTTTATCCTTTTAATTGAAAAAGATATGTTTCAAAATCTGTACGCGATCTGATAATTATGAAAATTTTAATTATATATCCGTATAAACATACATCCTAATAAGTGAACCATGCCTCTTTATGACCTTTGTGAGATATTCTACAAACGCTTGTTGAGCCAAACACTGTACCACATTTAATATCAGACAGTCTGTATTACAGAAAGTCATCGAGAAAAAAACACAGCAAGTTGTGGAATTATTTCGAGGAATTGAAACCTTTGCTGGTGAAGTGCACGACCTGTAAAAAAGAAATTAAGATACCTGATCGAACAAAACACACAAAAACAATGAGAGCACACTTATTTAATGTACATGGAATATCTGTCGAAGATGACACTCTCACACTACCTGACGACTTAAAACAATATTACTCGGAGTTACCGGGATATAAGGCAAAATGTAATGATTGTAGCAAAATATTTACTTTCTTAAAGGGTACAACCCATTTACGAGTACATTTAAGAAGGAGACATTCCATAAAAATCCAGAGTCGAAATAAGTAAGTACACATTCAAAAAATTATTAAAATACTAAAGATTATAAAATAAATGTAATATAAAAACAATCAATTACTAAAAAAAAAAATCTGAGAAAAAATTTTTAATCAGAGCATCTTTACAATACTTATTTGCAATTTTGATCATAAATGTGCTTCTCAAATCATAATAATAATAATTTTTTAACTGTTTTGCAAGTATAATTTAAATAAATATGAATATTGCTTATTTTTACGTTCTTTCATGCATCATATATAAAGACAATCTAGAAATTTAGATTAGATATTCATTTGTTTCAGTATTACATTAATATTACAGAAATTTTAGGCCAGTCAAATTAGACATTTTGCTATGAAATTGATGCAAACTTTTTTATTCTTTTTTAGGCGTGTTGGGGGTGTTTAGAAAAGCTTATTTTTGAGTTGTCGTATCATGAGACCCATAGCTTTTTGAGGGGGGGAGGGGAAACAAAAATTTTCGCTTTTTTTTGCATTTATCTCGTTTTGATTAATAGATAGCACTTTTTCGCTCGTGAGAAAGTTGTAGGGCTTGAAAAAACAAAGAAAATGAGCGGTGACTCGTTCCGATTTGTCAAAATTTGTCATTTTCGATTGCATTTATCAGAAAAAAACAAAAGCGAAAAACGCGCCGAGTTCCGAACGCTCGGCTCGACACGCGCGACTTTCGGAGGCTCCCCTGGGCTCAATTTTTGACGAATCGGAACGAGTCACCGCTCATTTTTTTCGTTTTTTCAAGCCCTGCAACTTTCTTACGAGCGAAAAAGTGCTATCTATTAATCGAAACGAGATAAATGCAAAAAACCGCGAAAATTTTGGTTCCTTTTTCCCCCCTTAAAAAGCTCTAGGTCTCATGATACAACAACTCAAAAATAAGCTTTTCTAAACACCCCCAACACGCATAAAAAGGAATAAAAAAGTTCGCATCACTTTCATAGCAAAAGCCTTTTTTTGGTCTAATTTGACTGGCCTATTTGAGGTAGTTTCTGTTAGCCAACCATCAACCGTTTTTTGTAGTATTTGAATATACGTTGTAGGTCTACAAATGTCAGCATCATAGTGATATTTATTATTTATTTTTGAGTGATTATTGTACATGTATATAGCACCAACCTAATTTATTCTGGTTTATTCTACAATTTTCCCTGAAAACGTTCCATCACTTTCGACCATTTTAATTGATGACAGTATCCGTTTTATGTTTTAAACACGTGCTCATATTAAGACAATTTTTATTTTAAATTATATGTATATATTAGAAAAAACGTTTTTTTCAAGCAATGTCTATAAGCAATAAATACGTAAAACATGACGAATATAGTATACAATCAAATTATGGAGAACGTTATTATAACGTTCAATAAAATAAGTTTAATTAGGGAGATACGCCATTTTACTATATCAAGACAAGATTTGGTAGTCTAATAAAATTATTTGTATATAAAAAATTTTCATACAAAAACATATTTAAATGGAGGGATAAAAACCACAGTGGTGTAAGTCAAATTTTTAAACATATTTTTTCGTGTGCATAGATGCAATTTATATATTGTATAGATTGCATCTATGCACGTGAGAAAAAATTAAAAAAAAATTGACTTACACCACTATGACTTTTACCCCTCCAAATATACTTAATTATATGATACCAGCTGGCTACCGGAGCTTCTCCCGGGCGTCTTTTTTTAAACTACTTTTTTGTGTTATTACATTTGTGTTCTAGCTAATCTTATCCATTAATGTACGATTCATAAACACATATTTTCAATAACTTTCCGGGTCACTCAAGAGGCACTATATATTATTAACGTGTTTTTTTTTTTAGTGATATCCTCACTATTTTAAATGCTTTAAAAGAGTCGTACTTAGTACTTTTTCTGTTCAGATTTTCCTAATCAATCAAATTTTAAAAAAATTATATATGAAATAGAGGTAGAAAAGACTAAAGAATATAATAGAATTATATCATAGATAGCCCGATATCTCAAAATTGACGGAAGTTAGAGTAACCACGGACATTTATCAAAAAATTCAAAAATTTATAAAGATACATGGTGCAAGTAGAAACTTGCACATTGCTTCCTCATAGTTTTTAAGTGTGCAAATAGAAACTTGCACACATTACTTCCTTATAATTTTTAAGTGTGGAAGTAGAAACCTGCACACGTTTTTAAGTGGGCAAGTAGAAACTTTCTTACTTTATTTGTTTTGGCTTCCTCATAGAGGAAGCTATGTGAGCGAAGGTTTCTACTTGCACACTTAAAAACTACAAGTAAACAATGTGCAGATTTCTACTTGCACACTTAAAAACTATGAAACAATGTGCAAATTTATAATTTACATACTTAAAAATTGTAAGAAAGTTTCTACTTGCCCACTTAAAAATTAAAGTAATGTGCAGGTTTCTACTTGCACACTTAAAAACTATAAGTAAGCAATGTAATTTTGGCAAAAATCGGTAGCCCCTTCACCGATCATTGCCAAATTCAACACCTTACCTTTAATGATACTCTATTCATAAAAAAATTAGAAATGTTAATTAACATTTTACATTTATATAAATTGGAAAAATTTCTAATTCCACTTTCCAAAAAATTGGCAACGAAAAATTATACACTTTATAGCACTCCCCGGAAAATTCTACCCCTGTTTCATATACAATTCATTAAGATTCGGTCAATTATTTCCCGAAAATTTATTGTATAATACGAATACTATTTCTAAAATAATATATCAGAAATATATCATAAATACGAAATATGATATCTGATATATTTTATTAGAAATAGTATTCGTATTATACAAATATTGAGATTAAAATAACACGTTACTTTATTGATTTAAAAATAAATTATTTCTATTTTTAAAACAAACTTTAACAGGGTTCTATTTATGTACAGATTCTCAGAAATTTCAAACGTCTGTAACTCCGGAACTATTAACCAAATTTTAATTAATTGTATATGAAATAGGGGTAGAAAAAACTGGAAAATACAATAGAATTAAATATAGATTGCTATCTCAAATATTGAAAAAGTTACAGCGTAAAACACACTTTCTAAAAAAATTCAAAATTTTAAAATTTTTTAAAAAAAGAACCCTTTTACCGATCATCGCCAAATTCAATACCAATCTTCCTTGAATGATACTCTATCGATTAAAAAAAAAACAGCCCGATATCTCAAAAATTACGGAAGTTAGAGCATTAACGGACAACAGAAGCGTTACATACATACACACACACACACACACACATACATACACACATACACACGGACATTTCGTACAAAAATGATTTTTCGACGTTTTAAAACATTTTAAACACATTGGCAAAAGCAGCTAAAAAAAATTTTTTTAACGAAAACAAAGCTTCCTCTATGAGGAAGCAAAAAATTCTTTTACCGATCCTTGCCAAATTCAATAACAATTTTCCTTAAATAATACTCTATCCCTCAAATAATTTATACATTTTTTTAGGCAGAAATCGGTACACCCTTCAACGATTCTCGCCAAATTCGAAACAACCTTCCTTTAATGATTCTTTATATAGGATGACATGTATAACTTTTACAATTTTTAGGCAAAAATCGGCAACTCTTTTGCTGATTCTCGTCAAATTCAATACCATTTATTACTACTTGTAATGATACTCCATTCATAAAAAAAAATTAAGCTCAATATCTCAAAATTTGCGGAAATTAAAGCAATCACGTAGATTTTTAGACAGAAATCGGTAACCCCTTTATTATTAACAATTTTTTGAATTCTATTATATTCCTCAGTTTTTTCTGCCCCTATAACGTTCAAACATACACCACCCGTAAAAATTTTATATATTAGTATAGATTATATAAAAGGAGGATGTTAAAAAGAAGCCATTTTTTCCTCCTTTTCTTTCCTCCGTCCCTCCCTTCCACGGTTTTTCCTTTCCCCCCTCTTTCTCTCTCAATTTTCTCTCTTTCTGTGTATGTCTCTCTAAAATATGAGAAAAAATTATGCGTTCATGCTTTGTCGTCAAAGGGTAAAACGTGCTAAACTTCGCTTATTCTAATCATGTTCCTACCATTTCACGATGAAATAAATGTTATTTTCCTTTCTTAAACAGTCCAAATAACAATTTTCTAGTACGTTTTCACGTTGCACTAGCGGGCCCAAAATAGCCTCTTTTTAACATCCTCTTTTTATATAGTATATATATGTTCATATATGTTGTTTTCTCTTGTATAATCTCTGCAATTTGTATGCACAAGAAGAATTATAAGATAAAAAATTAGAAAATACTTAAAAGGATGGATGAACTTCCGAAAACCTCCCACGCCCAATTTACGTATTATTTGGTGGAAATGTTTCAAATGGCCTCCAAATAACCCTTAAATGGATTTTTATCGAGAAAAATAAAAGCATAAAATGTTCAAATAAAGTAGTCAAACACAATCTAAATCGTTTTCAAAATTAATTTCAGATATATATTAAAGAAGTATATTCTGGTTGAAGACATAATAAATCTATTAAAAATTAAAAATTAAACCTTTTTTTTGTTTTTATTTAATTATTTTTTTAATTTTTATAAAATTATGATTTAGTATGTGATAGACTCATTACAACTTTACACTCGAAACGAGGTCCACTCCATATCGCCCACTACAAGGGTGCCACATGGGTTTACAACTTTCCACTCGTACAAAGTTCATGCATGTACTTTACAAGGTATACTATGTGTCTAATTCAACGGTAGTGGAGCCTTCCCACCGGGGGGCGGAACCTACTGCATCCACGCATACAATTTTCCACCCACACAATAATTGCTTATCTTTTTTCTAATGTTATTCTCAATTCATAGAGTGAGATATAATTTATTTTTATTAAAAGAACATGAAGACGTTAATTTTGTCGAAAAATTAATTTTTTTTTTTCAGAAACTAAGCATTTGCGGAACTTAACACTGTAGGTTTCGACTACATTTAGTGAGTTCTACATACCTGTAAAATTTTATCAAAATCGGGAAATATTCGGAAGTTTATTCAAAAGGATAATTTTCGCATTGTTTTTTATTGTTCTTGCATTGTTCATTTATTTGCCTATATATAATCATATATAATCATATATAAATGTAATAATTGTATATAAAATACAATTATATATAATTATATATAATCAAATTTTTCACATTTGCTCAGACTTTATTTTTTTGTAAAAAAAACAGTGGAAAAATTATCCTTTTAATTATTTTCTAATTTTTTTAAAATTATTTTTCTTGTACCTACAAACAGAAATTATACAAGAGAAAAAAACATGGACATATTTTATATAATCTACATGTATAAGTCACGTCTGTCTGTCTGTCTGTCCGTACGCGAACTATTCATTCGTTAGTGGACCAACTTTTTACCGAAAGTATATGAAATAGGGGTAGAATTTTCCGGGGATGAAAATGTCGTGGTTAATTATTCATTACCGATTTTTTTGGAAACCGGTTCCGAAATTTTTTCAAATTTTACGAGAATTAATTGACCAAATCTCAAAGAATTGTATATGAAATAGGGGTAGAATTTCCCGGAGATTGCCATAAAGTGTATAATTTTTTGTTACCGATCTTTTTGGAAACCGGTTCCAAAATTTTTCCAATTTTTCTGGAAATAATTGACCGAATCTCAAAGAATTGTATATGCTGATTTTTTTGAAACCGCGAGTTTAATTTTTCATTAATGTACTGATTTTTTGAAACGTTTTCAATTTTTGTTTAAAAAAATATACGTAATTTTTTAAAAAATGTACATTACGTCGTTTGTCTGTATTTATTTGCCACATCCTGTATTTGCTCATGGTCAACTTTATGTGGCATTTTCTAGAGCAACCAGAAAGGAAAGTGTAAAAATTAAGATTGATGAATTCATCAATCAAGGACATCTAATAGAAGGAAGTAAAAAATGTTTTACAAAAAATATAATATACAGAGAAATTTTATAAATTTAGAATTATAAAATTGTATAAGTAAATAATATAAACCCAAAGGGGGGGTTTTTTTTGAATCGCCAGTGTATATTAAAAAACAACGTAAGTGTCTTTTTTATACTCGACCCAACTGGCCAAATTTATTAGAAAAACCGCTACGTTTCTACCGTGTTTTCGGTCCTTTTCAAGCGTCTTGATATTACAAAATTATTATTTAGTTCAGCATAATGCCCAAACTGCGCCACATCTAAAAAATAATTTGTAAAATGTAGAAAATGTGTTGGAACGGCATATTCGTTCGTCGCTCGATCATCGAAGGACACGTCAGAGCTGTTGTATTGTTCGACTGATCAGTCGAACAATACAACAGCTCTGACGTGTCCTTCGATGATCGAGCGACGAACGAATATGCCGTTCCAACACATTTCCTACATTTTACAAATTATTTTTTAGATGTGGCGCAGTTTGGGCATTATGCTGAACTAAATAATAATTTTGTAATATCAAGACGCTTGAAAAGGACCGAAAACACGGTCGAAACGTAGCGGTTTTTCTAATAAATTTGGCCAGTTGGGTCGAGTATAAAAAAGACACTTACGTTGTAAATAATATAATAATTAAAATGTTAATAGAATATATATTTAAAAATTTTTAAATAAATTATATAAAAAATTATAAATATTAAAATTGTAAAAGTAATTTTATAAATAATAATTAATTGCAAACTACTTCCACATTTATGGGCCGATTCTCTCGAATTTGTTACCAAAATGCAAATTTTTCGGGGATGAAAATGTCGCGGCTTTTTTTTGTTTTACGCTCCTCCCCCTCCTCCACTTACCCACGCACAAAACATACGCATCTACGCGTACACACACGCCTGAATTATATCAATATATATATACAGATCTATGTATACCTATATATAGATCTATAGTTTCCTAGCTTTGAGGTCCACGCGCTAGCTTTGAGGCTCGCGCGAAGCGCGGGCCGAAACGCTAGTACTTTATACAGGGAAAGCCCGGGCAGCGCGGATGTGTTGAAGTTTAGCAAGAAGAATGACACAGTTAAAGATTGGATACTTTTTTTATTTTAATAATTTTTATAGTAATCAATTTTAAAAAAAAATAAAAAAAATAAAAAAGTTAAACATTTTAAACCTTTTTGCAATTAAAAATTAAAGTAAAAGAAACTGTCAGCTCTGGGTAAAGCGGATGGGTCACTGGAACTGGTTTCCGTTTATTTCGCATTGTCTGTTTTACATTTGTATTAAAAAAACATCTTAAAACAGAAAAAAAACAGCAGTCACAATATGGCCCTTGTTCATATTCCGTTCTTATTTCTAGACTTTCTTAACCCTTTCAGTCCCAGGCGGCAATATATTAACCACCTTTTGAGTCTCCTTTCCTTCATCATAACTTTTAGTATAACTGCAAAAACTTGCATTTTATTTTATTTTTTATGTTGCTAAGGTTCAAACTTGATAACCAAGTAGCATATTTAGCAATATTGTTTATAATTTTTTTGTTATTAACAAATTTACACCAAAAAACGCACCATTTTTTCGATCTAATTCGATTGTAACGAAATTTGATAATTAATGTATATCTTAAATCATGGTTTCTTATGTTTTCGAGGTCGCTGATTACGAATCTGGAGTCAGATTTTCAAAATTCAAAATGGCGGATCCAATATGGCGGACGAATTTGTAAAAATCAACCGGATTCTCTTGAAACTTGTTACTCGGGGGTTTTCGGGGTCGCTGATTACGAATCTGAAATCAGATTTTCAAGATTCAAAATGGCGGATTCAATATGGCGGACAAATTTGTAAAAATCAACCGGATTCTCTTGAAACTTGTTACTCGGGGGTTTTCGGGGTCGCTGATTACGAATCTGAAATCAGATTTTCAAGATTCAAAATGGCGGATCCAATATGGCGGACGAATTTGTAAAAATCAACCGGATTCTCTTGAAACTTGTTACTCGGGGGTTTTCGGGGTCGCTGATTACGAATCTGAAATCAGATTTTTAAGATTCAAAATGGCGGATCCAATATGGCGGACGAATTTGTAAAAATCAACCGGATTCTCTTGAAACTTGTTTCTTGAGGGTTTTTGGCGTCGCTGATCACAAATTTGTAGTCAGTTTATAAAATTACAAAATGACGGAACCAATAGGAAGGAGTCTTTCAATATTCTTCAGATTACATCTTTAGATTCGCCAAAATCTGTGAAAATTTTTGTCATTTTGAATCTTGAAAATCTGATTTCAGATTCGTAATCAGCGACCCCAAAAAACCCCAAGAAACAAGTTTCAAGAGAATCCGGTTGATTTTTACAAATTCGTCCGCCATATTGGATCCGCCATTTTGAATCTTGAAAATCTGATTTTAGATTCGTAATCAGCGACCCCAAAAACCCCCAAGAAACAAGTTTCAAGAGAATCCGGTTGATTTTTACAAATTCGTCCGCCATATTGGATCCGCCATTTTGAATCTTAAAAATCTGATTTCAGATTCGTAATTAGCGACCCCAAAAACCCCCAAGAAACAAGTTTTAAGAGAATCCGGTTAATTTTTACAAATTCGTCCGCCATATTGGATCCGCCATTTTGAATCTTAAAAATCTAATTTCAGATTCGTAATCAGCGACCCCGAAAACCATATACTCAATACGTTTTGTAGATATTTGGCTATTCCTTTAATTATGGGACTGAAAGGGTTAAGTATAATGTCTTAAAATGCTAATACGGCTCTGATGTAATTGGTTATGGACACTTTATGTCATCTTAAAATTGTACTTAAGAGGTTACTGGAGTGACAGCCGAACTTCCTCGATATCGGTAATGTCGAACATTTTTAGTTCCGTTCTAATTCGTTTTCTATCATTTTCTATATTACCGGCCTATATCTGCCCTTGTCTAACGAGAGGCATCTGTCCTTGTTTCGATTGCTGCGCCATCTCTCACTACACGCAATACTACTCCGCACGCAAAAATACATATGAGATTTTCAGGCAATTGTTCTCTTATACTAAAGCTCGCAGCTCATTTCTGCAAGCACAGGATTCTTCTTTATTGTATTTCCGAGGGTGATGTATGCTTATTTTATACGTACAAAGTCTAAATTTTTATGTGCAGCAAATGTTGTCACGTTATACATATAATTTTTTTATTTTTTTTTCGTTTTTGATGTAAAATCAACGCTAGCACCCTTCGTTTTTATGCGTACTTTAATTCTGTAAAAAAAATTTTCAATTCCGTAAAGCCAATTCAAAGTTTAGCGTCCTGAAAAAAATGTCGGTAATTCTTGCCACTCCAGCATCCCCTTTGACTATAATACCGGCTAATACCGGCCTGTGATCGAAGACAATGTGGTTTATCTGCTTTGCCCAAAGGACTTACTTGGCGTGAACTTGGAAAAGTTAAAATAAGCATGAGCAACAAGTGAAAAATTTTAAACTCCAGTAGAGTTTCAAAAACACAGAATTCTAATAAAAAAACATTTATTAGTGATTAAGGAACAATTACTACTAATAATCAAGCTACGCTATCTTAGTGAAAATCTCAAGAAAACACAAAATTTTTTTTCCTCATAAAAAACGCACGAGAGCAATCACGTTCTTTCGCATTGCCATATATGGCATCGGCGATGACGGCGACCGATAGCTCCTTCTTCCTGCAGAGACTCATAGCGCTATATCTAATATAGATAAGCAAAAATAGGCCTATCCGCTTTAATTGCCAGGGGCATTTCTTAATATTAAATGATTATATATATTTAAATATGTTTTTATATGAAACATTTTTGCTGGGGTATTCTTCATCTCAACTAAAGCTAGAATAGAACAATTACGTTAAAATAGCGTTTTTTCCTAATTTGATTTTATATCATCGGTTGTGTTTCACTTATCTATTGTATTAATCACAAATTTAATCTAGACATTAATTGTTTGACATTAACATTACATAAGTTCGAGATATGAAACATTCTCTCTCTATCTCTTTCTCTTCCTTCCTCCTTTTCACTCTCACTTACAAAACTTTACTCCATTACGGTTCACCTACAATAAGTACATATAATACCATTAAGTAATACGTACAGTTGTAGTATTTTAATGATTATTACCTTTTTCTAATTTTAATCACACCACTTTTCTATGCAGACCAAGCACTTCAAGTTTAGCGGATAATGGTATGGATCCTTCTGCAGAACGTCAAAGTCAAGATACGTCTGGTTCGCCCGTTCAATCATTTAAAGAAACGATAGAAAAAACAGGCGCATTTAATGAGTAATTATTCGTTTTGCTTATATCATACATTATAACGATATCTTGATATTTAATTTTTTACTTTTCTACAAGATTTACAAATTTTTACTCTTTTGCAAGAAAGTAATTTTACAACGTTAATATTTTACATAATTTTGTTTTTAATTGCACCCTTTTTCAATGTAGACCAAGCACTTCAATTACAACGGGTTTTGATACAGATCCTACTGCAGAATGTCAAAGTCAAGAAACGGTTGATTTGGATCCTCAAACATGTGAACAATCGCAAAAAGAAACAAGTAGGGCATCTATTGGGTAATTATCTGTTTTGTTTATATCATACAATATAATGATATCTTACTCTTAAAATACTTACTCTTCTGCAAAAGATTAATTTAATTTTATTTAAATATTTTATTTAATATTTTATTTATATATATTTTTTCAATATTTTATTTAAGAAATTAATATTTTAAATAATTTATTTCTAATTGCACCGTATTTCAATGCAAACCAAACACTTCAAGTTCAACAGTTTATCCTACAAATCCTTCAGCAGAACGTTAAAATACTGCAGAACAATACCTTTGCTTCTGTATTGTCCACGTTTTTTTATTTGTAAATTATTATATCAAAAGTTTTATATTTTCATGGTTCTCATATAATTGTAAAGAAAGGAGTGATATCCGTACAGAATATACCTTTTTTGAAAAGAGATAATAAAATGCGCCAGGTATACGTGCTTTATACACAAACTTTATTTAAAAAATTTTAACCAAATTTGGTTTTATAATTACATATTTTTTATTACAAAAATAATGATATCAAAAGGTACACAACCTGTACTGTTTTTTATTATGTAGATTCACACACAAAAGACATTTGGCGCAAAGTGTTTCTTATTATATTTATTTGGCGCAAATCTTCTGATGTTATTGTTTTTGTAGCAAATGGCATTATAAGATCAAATTAGATTAAAATTTTTTCTCTTTGATAAAGATGTTGTATGGAGAACGTATACTCGGTGTTTTTTTTTTTTACTTTTTTATCTTTCTTGGAAAAAGGTAAGTTTGGAGATCTATATGCGAGATTCGGTAATTAAGTAAATTCAAACTATATATCTGTATAAACGTACATCCTAATAAATACATTATCCTGGCTAAGGTAATATTTTTCTTAATAAATTTAATAATTTAATTAAATAAAAAATGAGATGCTTATACACAAGTATCAAAGATTATATTAATTTAGAAAAAAAAGACCAAATCCCATGGTCGAAACGTGACGATTAAGCCGACCAAAACCAATGGTCGAACTGTCATGACATTGCCAAACGTTGTCGATTAAAAATAGAGTATTTCTTGTTAATCACTATCGACGGAACAAATATACTTTTCTGTTAAATAAATTATGTTTCTTTTTTACCTTTGTGAGAAATTTTACGAACGCTTGCTGAGATAATCACTGTCTGGGAAAAAATATTCATATCTGATCATAAATGATCATATCAATTTGGACATATATGGTCAGATATGGAAATTGGCCAGATCTGAGGATATATGATCTGGTATTATTGTATATGTTAATATCTGATCAGGTATGATCAGGTACGAACTTATATGTTCATATATGAAGTTTGGCCTGATAAGAGTTTATATAGTCATATATGATTATATAAGATTATATATGAGGACATATATATTTAAATAAGTTTTAAGAAATTGTTATATATTTTTAAATGTTATTTTTTAAGAATGCCACTTTATTATAAGAGTGGACTCCACGATACAATTGATACAAAAATTGTGTCGCTCTATAGCACGAGGCAGTGTCGTGTCTTTTGATACCGTTCTTATAACACTGTTTGTCAAATTTTAAATACGAGAAACAGATCACATTGAATGCCATCTATCGGATACTTTGAGATGCAATATTCTGATCTGATCATATATAATCTGATATAACTATATAATTTTATATTTTGTCATATATATGTACACCATTTAATATTAAGCAATATGTATTACAGAACGGTTATGGCATCGAGAAAAAGATGCAGCACGTTGTGGAATTATTTTGAGGAACTGAAACCTTTGCTGGTAAAGTGCACGACCTGTAAACAAAAAATTAAGATATCTCATCGAACTCTGTACATAAGAACAATGAGAACACATTTATTTAAAAAACATGGAATGTCTCTCGGTGACGCTCTCACATTACCTGACGACTTAAGACAATATTACTCAGTGTTACCGGAATATAAGGCAAAATGTAATGATTGTGGCAAAATATTTTCTTTCTTAATTAAAACAACACTTTTACGAGTACATTTAAGAAGGAGACATTCTATAAAAATTCAGAATCGAAAAAAGTAAGTACACATATTTAAAAAATTATTAAAATACTAAAGATTATAAAATAAATGTAATCGTAAAACAATCAATAACTAAAGAAAATTGTGCAAATAATATAGATTTTGTCATAGCATCCATATAATATTTATTTGCAATTTTGATCATAAATGTGCACGTACATTTGGTACGTTTTTTATCTTTCTAATTGAAAAAGATATGTTTCAAGATCTGTACGCGATCTGGTAATTATGAAAATTTTAACTATATATCCGCATAAACATACATCCTAATAAGTGGACCATGTCTCTTTATGACCTTTGTGAGATATTTTACAAACGCTTGTTGAGCCAATCACTGTGCCACATTTAATATCAGATTGTCTGATATTACAGAAAAAAACGCAGCAAGTTGTGGAATTATTTCGAGGAAATGAAACCTTCGCTGGTGAAGTGCACGACCTGTAAAAAAGAAATTAAGATATCTCATCCAAAACACCTCACAACAATAATGAGAGCACACTTATTAAAAAAACATGGAATATCTCTCGGTGACGCTCTCAGACTACCTGACGACTTAAAACAATATTACTCGGAGTTACCGGGATATAAGGCAAAATGTAAAGATTGTGGCAAAACAGTGTCTTTCTTAGCAAGTACAACCCATTTACGAGTACATTTAAGAAGGAGACTCCATTCCATAAAAATCCAGAGTCGAAATAAGTAAGTACACATTCAAAAAATTATTAAAATACTGAAGATTATAAAATAAATGTAATGATAAAATAATCAATAATTTAAAAAAATTGAGCGAATAATAGTTTTTGTCAGGGCATCATTGCTCATATTTATATACTATTTATTTGCAATTTTGATCATAAATGTGCGCGTACATTTGGTACGTTTTTTATCCTTCTAATTGAAAAAGATATGTTTCAAGATCTGTACGCGATCTGATAATTATGAAAATTTTAACTATATATCCGTATAAACATATATCCTAATAAGTGAATCATGCCTCTTTATGACCTTTGTGAGATATTTTACAAACGCTTGTTGAGCCAAACACTGTACCACATTTAATATCAGACAGTCTGTATTACAGAAAAAAACGCAGCAAGTTGTGGAATTATTTCGAGGAATTGAAACCTTCGCTGGTGAAGTGCACGACCTGTAAAAAAGAAATTAAGGTATTGTATCTAAACGATCGCACAAACATAATGAGAGTACACTTATTTAATAAACATGGAATATCTCTCGATGATGACACTCGCACACTACCTGACGACTTAAGGCAATATTACTCGGAGTTACCTGGATATAAGGCAAAATGTAAAGATTGTGGCAAATCAGTGTCTTTTTTAACAAAAATAAGATATTTACGAGAACATTTAAGAATGAAACATTCTACAAGAATCCAGATTCGAGATGAGTAAGTACACATTCAAAAAATTATTAAAACACTAAAGATTATAAAATAAATGTAATGATAAAACAATCAATCACTAAAGAAAAATGAACGAATAATAGTTTTTGTCAGGGCATCCATATAATATTTATTTGCAATTTTGATCATAAATGTGCACGTACATTTGGTATGCTTTTTATTTTTCTAATTGAAAAAGATATGTTTTGAAATCTGTACGCGATCTGGTAATTATGAAAATTTTAACTATATATCCGTATAAACATACATCCTAATAAGTGAACCATGCTTCTTTATGACCTTTGTGAGATATTCTACAAACGCTTATTGAGCCAATCACGGTACCACATTTAATGTCAGACAGTCTGTATTACAGAAAGGTTACGGCATCGAGAAGAAAATGGAGCAAGTTGTGGAATTATTTCGAGGAATTGAAACCTTCGCTGGTGAAGTGCACGACCTGTAAAAAAGAAATTAAGATATCTCATTCAAACATTCGCACAACAATAATGAGAGCCCACTTATTTAATGTACATGGAATATCTCTCGATGATGACACTCGCACACTACCTGACGACTTAAAACAATATTACTCGGAGTTACCGGGATATAAGGCAAAATGTAAAGAGTGTGGTAAAACATTGTCTTTTTTAACAAAAATAAGATATTTACGAGAACATTTAAGAATGAAACATTCTACAAGAATCCAGATTCGAGATGAGTAAGTACACATTCAAAAAATTATTAAAGCACTAAAGATTATAAAATAAATGTAATGATAAAACAATCAATAACTAAAGAAAAATGAACGAATAATAGTTTTTGTCAGGGCATCCATATAATATTTATTTGCAATTTTGATCATAAATGTGCACGTACATTTGGTACGTTTTTTATCCTTCTAATTGAAAAAGATATGTTTCAAGATCTGTACGTGATCTGGTAATTATGATTCCAATGTACGATTCATAAACACATATTTTCAATAACTTTCCGCGTCATTCAAGAGGCACTATATATACATATATTATAAACGTGTTTTTTTTTAGTGATATCCCCAATAATTTAAATGCTTTAAAAGACTCGTACTTAGTAACTTTTTCTGTTCAAATTTTCTTAATCAATCAAATTTTAAAGAATTATATATGAAACAGAGGTAGAAAAGACTGAAGAATATAATAAAATTATAGATAGCCCGATATTTCAAAATTGACGTTAGAGCAACCACCGGCATTTATCAAAAAATTCAAGAATTTATAAAGAAAAAACTCTTTTACCGATCCTTGCCGAATTCAACAACAATCTTTCTTAAATAATACTCTATATCCATCAAATAACTTATACATTTTTTTTGGCAGAAATCGGTACACTCTTCAATGATCCTTGTCAAATACAAAACAACTTTCCTTTAATGATTCTTTATATAAGATGACATATATAACTTATACAATTTTTAGGAAAAAATCGGCAACCCTTTCGCTGATTCTCGCCAAATTCAATAGCATTTATTACTACTTTTAATGATACTCCATCCATAAAAAAAATTTAGCTTGATATCTCAAAATTTGCGGAAATTAAAGCGATCACGTAGATTTTTTTTAAACATAACTTTTTTATTATTAACAATTTTTTGAATTCTATTATAGTCCTCAGTTTTTTCTATCCCTATAACGTTCAAACATACACCACCCGTAAAAATTTTATATATTAGTATAGATTATATAAAATTTTATATAGTATACGTTCATATATGTTTTTCTTATTATTTTTCTTGTACATACAAACAATAATTATACAATAGAAAAGAAAACACAGTATGGATATATATGGACATATTTTATATAATATTTTGTACAGGGGAAGCCCGCGGATTTGATAAGGTTTAGCGAGAAGAAAGACACAGTTAAAGAATGGAAACTTTTTTTATTCTAATAATCCTCTCAAAGTAATCAATTTTTAAATAAAATAAAAAAATAAAAAAGTTAAACATTTAAACCTCTTTGCAATCAAAAATTAAAGTAAAAGAAACTGTCCGCTTTGCCCGACACCTCTGTGTAAAGCGGATGGGTCACTGGAACTGGTCTCCGTTTATTTCGCTTGGTCTGTTTTACATTTGTATTAAAAAACCATCTTAAAACAGAAAAAAACAGCAGTCACAATTGGCCCTTATTCATAATCCGTTCTTATTTCAAGACTTTCTTAAGTATAATGTCTTAAGATGTTAATACGGCTTTGTGATTGGTTTATGGACACTTTACGACATCTTAAGATTGTACTTAAGACAGTTTCAAATAAGTAATTTTACAATGTTAATATTTTACATAATTTCGTTTCTAATTGCACCCTTTTTCAATGTAGACCAAGCACTTCAATTACAACGGGTTTTGATACAAATCCTACTGCAGAATGTCAAAGTCAAGAAACGGTTGATTTGGATCCTCAAACATGTGAACAATCGCAAAAAGAAACAAGTAGGGCACGTATTGGGTAATTATCTGTTTTGTTTATATCATACAATATAGTGATATCTTACTCTTAAAATACTTACTCTTCTGCAAAAGATTAATTTAATTTTATCTAAATATTTTATTTAATATTTTATTTATATATTTCTTTTCAATATTTTATTTAAAAAATTAATATTTTAAATAATTCATTTCTAATTGTACCGTATTTCAATGCAAACCAAACACTTCAAGTTCAACAGGTTACCCTACAAATCCTTCAGCAGAACGTTAAAATACTGCAGAACAATACCTTTGCTTCTGTATTGTCCACGTTTTTTTATTTGCAAATTATTATATCAAAAGTTCTATATTTTCATGATTCTTATATAATTGTAAAGAAAGGAGTGATATCCGTACAAAATATACCTTTTTTGAAAAGAGATAATAAAATGCGCCAGGTATACGTGCTTTATACGCAAAAATTTTGATTTAATTTTATCATATAACTTTATTTGTGTTTCTTGCTACAAAAACAATTATACTCGAAAGTTTGCATCAAGTGAATAAGATAAATAAGTAACATCTAATTTTTTAAATGATGTTTCTTTATTACTACATATTCGTTGTGTATGTGTTCTAAAAAAAAGCACGTACACAGCAAATATAATAAAGATCTAAAACAGAACACGTACACAACAACTATAATAAAAAAACATTATTAAGAAAATCAAATATGTTACTACTAATTTAATAATCTATTCACTTGATGCAAACTTTTGAGTATTATTGGAAATATTTTAAAGAAACATCAGATGTTACTGATTTATCATATTCACTTGGTGCAAAATTTCTGATATTGTTTTTCCATCCAAGGCATGTAAAGTCGATACTCGAATCTATCGAAGTTTATTGTTGTCGTTTTCATGAGCAGCTGTCATCGTATATTTTGACAGTTGTATGTAATGTTAAAGCTAAATAGTGCGCGCGAAGCGCTCGTCTGTGGTGTCTAGTATAGTAAAAAGCACAAATAAAATTCTAACATCAAATTCAAAATGTTATTCAAAATTTTTTTAATTTTTGTATATCTGTACGTGATCTAGTAATTAAAAAAATTTAAATTACGTATCTGTATAAACATACACTCTAATTAAAAAAAAACATATCTCTTTTTGATCTTTGTGAGAAATTCTACAATCATTTTTTAAGGCGCTCTCTAGATCACATTTAAGTATCAGACAATCTGTTTTACAGGACTGTTATAATGTCATCGAAAAGAAAACGCAGCAAGCTGTGGAGTTATTTCGAACAATTGAAACCTTCGTTGGCAAAGTGCACGATCTGTAAAAAAGAAATTACGATACCTCAGCCAACAAGACGCTCAAAAATGTTTAGAGCACACTTATTAATTAGACACGGAATATTTCTCTATAATGACACACTACCTGCCGACTTAAGGCAATATTACTCGGAGTTACCGGGACGTAGAGCAAAATGTAATAATTGTGGTAAAACAAAGTTAACAAATATTGCACAATTACGAAAACATTTAAGAAAACATTCCACAAGAATCTTAAATCAAGATGAGTAAGTACACATTCAAAAAATTATTAAAATACTGAAGACTATAAAATAAATATATTGTGATAAAACATAGATGAAAAAATTAATCAAATAAAACTTTTTATCAGAGCACCCATGTAACACTTATTTGCAATTTCGATCATAAATATGCCTTTCAAATAATAATAATAATAATTTGTAATAATATTAATATTTTAATTATTTTGCATATATAGTTTAAATAAATTTGATTTGCTTATTTTCACGTTCTTTTATGCATTAAAAAAACGTAGGGAGTCTTGGAATTATTTCGAGGAATTGAATCCTTCGCTGATAAAGTGCATGACCTGTAAAAAAGAAATTCAGATACCTCATCAATCAAGACTCGTGCCAATATTCAGAACACACTTATCAATTAAACATGGAATATATCTCAATAATGACACTTTTGCACTACCTGACGACTTGAGGCAATATTACTCGGAGTTGCCGGGACATAAGGCAAAATGTAAAGAGTGTGGTAAAACATTGTCTTTCTTAACAAAAATAAGACATTTACGAGTACATCTAAAAATACATTCCACAAAAATCCTGAATCGAGATGAGTAAGTACACATTCAAAAAATTATTAAAATACTGAAAATTATAAAATAAATGTAATGATAAAACAATCAATAACTAAAGAAAATTGAGCAAATAAAAGTTTTTGTGAGGACATCCATATATTTATTAGCAATATTGATCATAAATGTGTCTCTCAAAACGTGCTAATAATAATTTCTCCATTATTTCGCATTTAGTTTAAATAAATTTGTATCGGTTGTTTTCACGTTCTTTTATGCACCATAGATAAAGACAATTCAGATATTTAGATTAGATATTTATTTTTTGACATTAGTATTGCAGACATTAGAGGCAAATATATAATGAAACTCTATCTAAATCGCCGTTTACGATCCGCGCTGGATCTTGGTAGCCAAATTATTATATATTTTTTAAATCGAATTGATTTAATTACGGGGAAGAAAGGGGTTTTACTCCAACGGGAACTGTGTTATAAGTCTCACAAATCTAGTCGGTGCGCAGTTTACTAATGTTGGAAAAAGATATGTGTAATACACAAAAAATATATCATAATTTGGTTACCAAGATCCAGCGCGGACCGTAGATGGCGATTTAGTTTAATTATTTGATTGCATATCATAACGGTCATAGAATTCGCTCGTGTTACTGCAAAAATATAAACTGCATGATTTATACACAGTTCTTAAAGATATTGAAATTAATGTGCGAGAGTATGTATATACAGGGTATTTTCTACCTAATCACAAACGAAAAAATATTCATACAAACAAGTACACGTGTACATATACGTACGCAAACAACGCAAACACATACATGAAGGCACTCAACATTCACAAATACACGCGCATATGTACCTTATACATATAAAAGAAGGCATCCGGTTATCTAAAAAAGACTCTGGCAGACACTCAGATTCTATGACTTCAGAGCTCCATATTCTTTTATCTTTCGATTTTCTGTGGTTGTGACACGGGAGTCATATGTTCAGAATCACGAATAGTACAATAACTCAGGACGGAGCAACTGAGTGGTTAGAGATCCTCTTCTATAACAAACAGTTTTTTATGTATCAAAAATGTTATATTTGCATGGTTTTATTTGGTGACCATATATGTCTTATGTTTAAACGCGTACTCACATTAAGACAACCTTTATTATAAATTATATATTAAGAAAGACGTTTCTTTCAGGCAGCAATTATATAAGCAATAAATAAGTGAAACACGACGAATATAATATACAATCAGATTAAAGAGGAACGTCATTGTAAGGCACAAAATATTATAAGTTTAACTCGGAAGCTACGCCATTTTACAGTCAAGACAGAATTCGGTAGCCTGATAATATTATTTGTGTGAATTTATGTACATTTCTTTATCTCAACTGAAGCTAGAATAGAATAATTACGTTAAAATAACGTTTCTCCCTAACTTGATTTTATATCATATCGGTCGTGTTTCACTTATCTGTTAATCATAAATTTAGTCTAGACATTAATTGCTTGACATTAGCATCACAGAAATTCGAGGTATAAAACATTCTCTCCTCCTACTTACTCTCACTTACAATACATCACTCCATTACGGTTCACTGTCAATAAGTACATAATAGTATTAAGTAATACATAAAGTTGTAGCATTTTAATAATTATCACTTTTTTTCTATTTTTAATCACATTATTTTTCTATGCAGACCGAGTACTTCAAGTTTAGCGGATAATACTATGGATCCTTCTGCAGAACGTCAAAGTCAAGATACATCTGGTTTGCCTGTTCAATCATTTAAAGAAAAAAAAGGCGCATTTAATGTGTAATTATTCGTTTTGCTTATTATACAATATAATGATAACTTGATATTTAAATATTAACTCTTTTGCAAAAAAATAATTTACAGCGTTAATGTTTTAAATAATTCCATTTCTAATTGCTTCGTACTTCAATGCAGATCAAGCACTTCAAGTTCAACAGGTCACGATATGGATCCCAATCTAGAACATCAAATTCAGGAAATAGTTGATTTTGTTCTTCGATCTGAACAATCGAGAGAGGAAACAAGGGCACTTGATGGGTAATTATTTGTTTTGCTCATATAATATCACACAATTATAATATTTTAATACTGAAATATTTAATCTTCTGCAAAAGGCTAACTTATAACGTTAATATTTTATATGATTGTATTTCTAACTGCAACACATTTCTATGCAGACCAAACACCTCAATTTCAATGGGTATTGATACGAATCCTGCTGCAGAATGTCAAATTCAAGAATCACCTGGTTTGCCCGTTCAATTATTTGGACAAACGAGAAAAGAAATAAGCACATTTGATAAGTAATTATTTGTTTTGCTTATAACTTATATCACACAATGTAATGGTATCTAATTAGTTAAATATTAACTTTTCTGCTCGTTATTGGCCGGTAACCTTGTTGATTTTTGTTATATATATACATACGAGCTTGTTCTATATTTATTATTTAATTTTTCTGCATAAATATAACTTACAACTGTGACATATTTAATAATTACTTCCTCTTATTTACTTTTAATCACAACACATTCCTACACAGACCAAGCACTTCAAGTGCAGCGGATTATAACATGTATCCTACTGCAGAACGTCAAAGTGGAGAACTATCTGGTTTGCCAGTTCAATCACTTAAAGAAATGGCAGAAGAAACAGGGGCCTATGATAAGTAATTATTTGTTTTGCTTATATCATACAGTATAGTAATATCTTGATATCTAAATAATTACTTTTTTGCAAAGTAATGATTTACAACGTTAATGTTTTAAATAATTTTTAATTAAATATTTTCTATTTCTATTTGCACCGTATTTCCATGCAGACCAAGCACTTCAAGTTTAGCGGATTATAGTGTGGATCCTTCAGCGGAACGTCAAAGTCAAGATACATCTAGTTCGCCCGTTCAATCATTTAAAGAAACGGCAGAAGAAACAGGCGAACTTAATGAGTAATTATTTGTTATTTTGTTAATATAATATTACACAATTATAATATTTTATTACTGAAATATTTATTCTTCTGCAAAAGAATAACTTATAACGTTAATATTTTATATAATTTTATTTCTAATTGCAACACATTTCTATGCAGACCAAACACCTCAATTTCAATGGGTATTGATACAAATCTTGCTGCAGAATGTCAAATTCAAGAATCACCTGGTTTGCCCGTTCAATTATTTGGACAAACGAGAAAAGAAATAAGCGCATTTGATAAGTAATTATTTGTTTTGCTTATAACTTATATCACGCAATGTAATAGTATCTAATTAGTTAAATATTAACCTTTCTGCACAAATATAACTTACAACTGTGACATATTTAATAATAACTTCATTTTATTTACTTTTAATTACAACACATTCCTACACAGACCAAGCACTTCAAGTTCAGCGGATTATAGTATGGATCCTACTGCAAAACGTCAAAGTGAAGAACTATCTGGTTTGCCCGTTCAATCATTTAAAAAAACGACAGGAAAAACAGGCACACTTGATGAGTAATTATTCCTTTTGCTTATATCATACAATATAATAATATCTTAATATTTAAATATTTACTCTTTTGCAAAAGATTAATTTACAATGTTAATATTTTAAATAATTCGATCTCTAATTGCTCCGCATTGCAGACCAAGCACTTCAAGTTTAATGGATTATAATACAAATCCCGCTACAGAATGTCAAAGTCAGGAAATAGTTGATTTACATCCCCAAACATGTGAACAATCGAGAGAAGGAACAAGCGCACGTGATTGGTAATTGTTTGTTTGTTTATATATAATACAATGTAATGATCTATCACTGAAATATTTACTCTCCTGAAAAGAATAATTTATTATAAAATAGTTTAACGTTAATATTTTATATAATTCCATTTTTAATCGCACCACATTTTGATTCTACGACCAAGCATTTCAAATTCTACGGGTTATGATAAGAATTCTTCTGCAAAACATTAAAATACTGTAGAAAAATACCTTTACTTCTGTATTGTCCACGTTTTCTTATTTGCAAATTCATATATCAAATGTTTTATATTATTATGGTTTCTATGTAATTGTAAAAAAAGAGTGATATCCGTATAAAACATATATGTCTCTTTTAAAAAACAGAGAATAAAATGCGCCGGGTGCTCCATACACGATCTTTATTGAAAGAAAATTTTATCTAATTTTGTCATACAGTTATAATCGTTTTTCTTGCTACAAAAACAATAATACCCGAAAGTTTGCATCAAACGAATAAACGAAATTTTCAGATAGACTGATCAAAATTGCGCAAACCTGTGATTGTTTATGATGCTGGAAACTTACCGTACATTTGCTTCAATTGATGTCGAGTAATTTAATATTTATTATTTTGCACTTAGCGCAAAAATTCTGTTTGTTTTTATGGTAAAAAACACGAATAAAATTATAACATTAAATATTATTTTAGAATTTTTTCCAATACTGAGTTCTATAGAACACGTACTTTTGATTATTAACGTTATTTACCTTTTCAGAAAAATGTAACTTTTGTATATCTGTACGTGATCTGGTAATTATATAAATTCAAACTACATATCCATATAAACATACGCCCCAGTAAAAAAAAACCATACCTCCTTTTTACCTTTGTGAGAAATTCTGCAAGCGCTTTTTAAGGCGCTCACTGTATCACATTTACATAGTATCAAACGATTTATCTGTATTACAGGTCGGTTATAATAGCACCGAAAAGAAAACGCAGTGAGTTGTGGAATTATTTCGAGGAATTGAAATCTTTGCTGGTAAAGTGCGCTATTTGTAAAATAGAAATTCATATGCCTGATCCATCGAAGGTGTGTGTGGACAGCACAGCAATAATGATAGGACACTTAAATAAACATGGAATATTTTTCAATAATGACACTTTTACCCTACCTGATGACTTGAGGAAATATTGCTCGGAGTTACCGGCATATAAGGCAAAATGTAATGAGTGCGGCAGAACAATGTCCTTCTTAACAAATATTGTACGTTTACGAAAACATTTAAGAAGACATTCCACAAGAATCCTCAGTCGAGATGAGTAAGTACACATTCAAAACATTATTGAAATATTAGACTATAAAATAAATGCAATAAAGCGATCAACAGCTAAAGAAAAAACGCGAATACAAGTTTTTATCAGGTACAATAAGTACATATAATAGCATTAAGTAATACGTACACAGTTGTAGTATTTTAATAATTATTACCTTTTTCTAATTTTAATCGCACCACTTTTCTATGCAGACCAAGCACTTCAAGTTTAGCGGATAATGGTAGGGATTCTTCTGCAGAACGTCAAAGTCAAGATACATCTGGCTTGCCTGTTCAATCATTTGAAGAAAAAACAGGCGCTCTTAACGAGTAATTATTCGTTTTACTTATGTCATGCAATATAATGATAACTTGATATTTAAATATTTACTTTTTTTCAAAAGAATAACTTACAACGTTAATGTCTTAAATAATTCCATTTCTAATTGCACCGTATTTCAATGCAGATTAAGCATATTAAGTTTAGCGGATAATGGTAGGGATCCTTCTGCAGAACGTCAAAGTCAAGATACATCTGGCTTATTGCCCGTTCAATCATTTAAAGAAATGACAGAAAAAACAGGCGCACTCAATAAGTAATTATTCTTTTTTTTTAAATCACACAACATGATAATATCTCGATATTTAAATGTTTACTTTTTTGCGAGAGAGTCAATTACATCTTCAATATTTTAAATAATTTCTATTTACATGATTTCCATTTCTAATTGCACCGTATTTCAATGCAGATCAAGCACTTTAAGTTTAGCGGATAATGGTAGGGATTCTTCTGCAGAACGTCAAAGTCATGATACATCTGGCTTGCCTGTTCAATCATTTGAAGAAAAAACAGGCGCTCTTAACGAGTAATTATTCGTTTTACTTATGTCATGCAATATAATGATAACTTGAAATTTAAATATTAACTTTTTTGCAAAAAAATAATTTACAACGTTAATGTTTTAAATAATTCCATTTCTAATTGCTTCGTACTTCAATGCAGATCAAGCACTTCAAGTTCAACAGGTCACGATATGGATCTTAATCTAGAACGTCAAATTCAGGAAATAATTGATTTTGTTCTTTGTTCTGAACAATCGAGAAAAGAAAGGGCTCTTGATGGGTAATTATTTGTTTTGTTCATATAATATCACACAATTATAATATCTTAATACTGAAATATTTATTTTTCTGCAAAAGGCTAACTTATAACGTTAATATTTTATATGATTTTATTTCTAATTGCAACACATTTCTATGCAGACCAAACACCTCAATTTCAATGGGTATTGATACGAATCCTGCTGCAGAATGTCAAATTCAAGAATCACCTGGTTTGCCCGTTCAATTATTTCAATTATTTGGACAAACGAGAAAAGAAATAAACACATTTGATAAGTAATTATTTGTTTTGCTTATAACTTATATCACACAATGTAATAGTATCTAATTAGTTAAATATTAACTTTTCTGCTCGTTATTGGCCGGTAACCTTGTTGATTTTTGTTATATACATACGAGCTTGTTCTTTATTTATTATTTAATTTTTCTGCATAAATATATCTTACAATTGTGACATATTTAATAATTACTTCCTCTTATTTACTTTTAATCACAACACATTCCTACACAGACCAAGCACTTCAAATTCAGCGGATTATAACATGTATCCTACTGCAGAACGTCAAAGTGGAGAACTATCTGGTTTGCCAGTTCAATCACTTAAAGAAATGGCAGAAGAAACAGGCGCACTTGATAAGTAATTATTTGTTTTGCTTATACCATACAGTGTAGTAATATTTTGATATTTAAATATTTACTCTTTTGCAAAGTAGTGATTTACAACGTTAATGTTTTAAATAATTTTCATTTAAATATTTTCTATTTCTATTTGCACCGTATTTCCATGCAGACCAAGCACTTCAAGTTTAGCGGATTATAGTGTAGATCCTTCAGCAGAACGTCAAAGTCAAGATACATCTGGCTTATTGCCCGTTCAATCATTTAAAGAAACGACAGAAAAAACAGGCGCTCTCAACGAGTAATTATTTGTTTTACTTATGTCATGCAATATAATGATAACTTGATATTTAAATATTTACTTTTTTTCAAAAGAATAACTTACAACGTTAATGTCTTAAATAATTCCATTTCTAATTGCACCGTATTTCAATGCAGATTAAGCATTTTAAGTTTAGCGGATAATGGTAGGGATCCTTCTGCAGAACGTCAAAGTCAAGATACATCTGGCTTGCCTGTTCAATCATTTGAAGAAAAAACAGGCGCTCTTAACGAGTAATTATTCGTTTTACTTATGTCATGCAATATAATGATAACTTGATATTTCAATATTTACTCTTTTTCAAAAGAATAATTTACGACGTTAATGTTTTAATTAATTCCATTTCTAATTGCACCGTATTTCAATGCAGATCAAGCACTTCAAGTTCAATGAATTTCAATACGAATCCTTCTACAGACCGTCAGAAAACAGTTGATTTGGGTCCTCAAACGTGTGAACAATCGAGAAAGGAAACAAGGGCACGCGATTGGTAATTATTTGTTTTGCTTGCATCACACAATATAATGACATATTATTATTAAAATATTTACTCTTCTGCAAAGGATAATTTATAACGTTAATATTTTATATAATTCCATTTTCAATTGCAACACATTTCGATGCAGAGCAAGAATTTCAAGATTAACCGGTTATGATACAAATCCTATTACAGAACGTTAACATACTGCAGAACAATCGTTGGCTTCTGTATTGTCCGCGTTTTTTTATTTGCAAATTAATATATCAAAAATTTTGTATTTCCATGATTTTCGCGTAATTGTAAAAAAGGAGTGATATCCGTACAAAACGTGCTTTCTTAAAAAAATAAATAAAATGCGCTAGGCTAGGTATACGTGCTCCATACAAAATCTTTATTGAAAAAAATTTTGATCTAAATTTGACATATAATTTCATTTCTTGCTACTAAACAATAAAGTTGCATCAAGTGAACAAGATAAATTAGTAACATCGAAAATTTTTAAAATAAAGTTTCTTTATTATACTTGTTGTATACGTGTTCTGTAAAAGAACACGTACCCAATGACTATCGTAAAGAAACATTATTAAGAAAATCAAATGTTACTACTAATTTATCTCATTCACTTGATGCAAACTTTCTGATGTCATTGCAAATATTTCATAGAAACATCAGATGTTACTAATTTATCATATTCACTTGGCGCAAAAATACTGATATTATAGTTTTATAGTTAAAAAACATGAATAAAATTATAACATCAAATATTATTTTAAAATTTTTTCCAATAATGAGTTGGTATACAACACGTACATGTGGTTATTGGCATTATTTACTCTTTTTAGAAAAATGTAATATTTGTATATCTGTACATGATCTGGTAATTAGGAAAATTCAAATTATATATAAATATAAGCTCTAATAAAAAAAATTATACTTCCTTTTAACTTTTGTGAAAAATTCTGCAAGCGCTTTTTAAGACGCTTACTGTATCACATTTACATAATACCAAACGATTTATCTGTATTATAGGTCGGTTATAATAGCACCGAAAATAAAACGCAGCAAGTTGTGGAATTATTTCGAGGAATTGAAATCTTGCTGGTAAAGTGCGCAATTTGTAAAATAGAAATTCATATGCCTCATTCATCAAACAGCACACCAATAATGATAGGACACTTAAATAGACATGAAATATTTTTCAATAATGACACCTTCACACTTCCTGACGACTTGAGGAAATATTACTCGGAGTTACCGGGATATAAGGCAAAATGTAATGTTTGTAGTAAAACAATGCCTTTCTTAGAAAAGATTGTACATTTACGAAAACATTTAAGAAGACATTCCACATGAATCCTGAGTCAAGATGAGTAAGTACACATTCAAAAAATTAATAAAATACTAAAGATTATAAAATAAATATAATAATTATAAAACAATCAATAGCTAAAAATATTGAGCGAATAAAAGTTTTTATCGGGGCACCCATGTAACACTTAGGTATTTGCAATTTCGATCGTGAATGTGCCTCTCAAGTCGTAATAATAATAAAGTATTTCAATTATTTTGCATAATTTAAATAAATGAGTCGCTTATTTTCACGTTTTGCCATCCCATTTTTGACAGGCAATTGCAGGCATTGCATTCGATATTATATTCAATATTTAATTAAAATAAAATAAGTAAATTTTTCTTGTAAAAAAAACTTGGCGCTGCTTTTTTACTCCCGCTGCATACTTCCCTAAATTAAGTTTATTGCTTTTTTATTCCATCAAAAATTTTGTGCTTTGTTAAATTCAATCAAAATTTTAGTACTTTATTAAATTTCAAGGTCTAACAGCGCCAAGTTTTTTTTTCAAAAAAATTCATTAATTTTATTGTAATTAAATATTTTTATTTTGTACTGTTATTTCTTTAATTCTTTGTGATTAAAATGATTTTTTGTAATATTATAATTTTGTTAAAAAAAATTAAATCTTGTGTTGAAACGAGAAGACTCTTAAATAGGAATACAAAGATACGTACCACTTAAGTTTTATTTTTTTTAAAATTGCGTTAACGTATATGTTAAAATATTATGCATACAATACCAATTCATATTAAATATTTTTAATTATTTATTTAAATTTTATAATATTTTATAGGAGTTATGTAAAAATTTTAGAAAGTTTATAGAGCAAAAAAAAGCAAATTCGAAGCAATCAGAGGAAATACTTACAAAGCTAATGGCTTTGGCGTTATTATCTGAAAAAGATATTGTGACAGCTTTTCATAATATTAAATCAGACATGTCGCTATATATGAGACGTCGATTCCAACGTTATTTTCACTAATACGACCGTTTTTTGTATAAAACGTGTAGCACCCGATTTTCAATGTATCGGAAGCTTAAACGGACAAATAATTTAATAGAACGATACCACAGGACATTAAATATACATCATAAACTTACAGATAACCATGACCTATGGATGTTTATAAGTAAGTATTTTACATTAATATAAATTGTGAGGAATAACTATGGATACATATTCATAATTATTACGTAAAATATTATTATATGTACGATTTACTCTAATTTTTTATTTACAGAAAAATTAGGAGAGTTGCAGGCGACAACTGGTCGAGATCTGACGACTTTAAAGGCAGGAAAGCTTTTAACAAAATTAAGATATAGTTGCATGGATTATAAAAAATCATGCTTTTGTGAACGTGTGGGTCAGATTAGACGATGGCCTCTCTATAGAAAATTTTTTGTTATTGACAAGTTCATTACTATCAAAAATTATTAGATAATAACAAACAATTTAAATAAATAATTCGTATAAACCGTTTACTAAAATGTTTTTGCTTCAATAAATTTTTAAAATAAAATAAAGATATGCGTTCCGTATTTACTTCTGTACATTTTTTAATATTTCTTAAATATTCTGTATATATGATAAATAATATATAACAGCGTAAAACATATACCTTTTATGTATATGTACATATATATATGTGTGTGTGTGTACAAAATAAATTCGTATAGATAGCAATCTAAGATCTAAGACATATGTTACGTTGCACGCACGTACACACACACACACACACACACACACGCGCGCGCGCGCCGCGCGCGCGCACACGTACGCACGCACGCACGTACGCACGCACGCACGCACGCACGCATACACGCACACACATATTTCATTTTCTTTTTCTTTTTATTATCTTGTTTTATCGCGATGCGAGGGAGAGGTAAAGGCCGAGGCAGAGGCAGAGGCAGAGGCAGAGGCGGAGGAAGAGGTAGAGGCGGAGCTGGTAAAGAAATATATATAACAAGCATCAAGATATATTATTACTAAAAATAATCTTCAATAAATAATAAAGTAACAATTAATATCTATATTTTATTTATGCTGAATTTCGCGAAAAGAATGCTGAAATAAATAATGATGAGTAGGTATCGTTTAATATCTCATAATCTCGTTAAAAATGTTTTCCAAGAGAAATGTTTTTCAGAAAAATGAGAAAATTTCTCCAAATAATAGAAGAAATATATTAAACGTTTTAATAACCTAAATATTATTAAAACACCGAAATAATAGAAAATACTTAAATGCAATTGAAAAGTTATTTTAATATATAAATATTAAGGATAAAATAATTATTTTAATTAAATAATTTTATTTATTTAATTAAATCCATATCTGATCATTTTAATTTTTCCAGAGCTAAAATTAATTAAAGTCAATCATTGACGTTGAATAAGCTTAATTATGCGCTCAAACTTAAGTATCAAGAGACACGGTAGTGTCTCGCGCCAAGTACACGCGGAGCGAGACCAACCGTGACTCTTTTACGCGACGCGACGATTTGCAAGTACTCGAGATGTTGAGATCTCGATAACGAGTGAACGGATCAAGTTCTAAATAGGCTTGATCGATAGCTTGGGGTCGATTTGGGGGGGGTCCGTTCTTTTCATTTTTCCGCTACGTGCCCTACGAGCGGAGATATTGGAAGGCAAAGTCCAAATGTGAAAATTTTATTTTAAGATACTCCTAACGCTACGATATAACCGAATATATATAATATCACGTGATCAGAGAAAACGTCCCTTTCACTTTTTCGCCACTGGCGGTGGCGGTGCTAGTATCGCCAGTTTCGATATTGTGCGCGCATTATTATCGATCTAGTAGGTAAATTATTATAGGTCGATAGACTTATCGGTCAGGAGGAAGATTTTTATATTTAATAAATAAATTAGGTACCGTGTCTCTTGATCAAATAATCTTGATAATAAATAATATTATTATAATATTATTATATATATTATTATTATTATCAACCCAGCGAATAAATCCATCGAGTCGATATACAGGTTACCGACGACGAGGTCCAGATAGTGCGCTCCGTAGTTTTCGGTGTCTAGGTGTATTAATACTTTGAATTCGATGTCTACGTGTCTCAGGTTGTCGACGACGAGGTCCAGATAGTGCGTTCCGTAGTTTTCGGTGTCTAGGTGTATTAATACTTTGAATTCGATGTCTACGTGTCCCAGGTTGCCGATGACGACGTCCAGATAATGCGCTCCGTAGTTTTTGGTATCTAGGTGTATTAATACCTTGAATTCGATGTTTACGTGTCCCAGATTGCCGACAACGAGGTCCAGATAGTGCGCTTCGTAGTTTTCGGTGTCTAGGTGTATTAATACTTTGAATTCGATGTCTACGTGTCCCAGGTTGCCGATGGACGAGGTCCAGATAGTGCGCTCCGTAGTTTTCGACGTCTAGGTGTATTAATACTTTGAATTTGATGTCTGCGTATCCCAGGTTGCTGATGACGAGGTCCAGATAGTGCGCTCCGTAGTTTTCGACGTCTAGGTGTATTAATACTTTGAATTCGATGTCTACGTGTCCCAGGTTGCCGATGACGAGGTCCAAATAGTGCGCTTCGTAGTTTTCGGTGTCTAGGTGTATTAATACTTTGAATTCGATGTCTACGTGTCCCAGGTTGCCGATGACGACGTCCAGATAATGCGCTCCGTAGTTTCGGTATCTAGGTGTATTAATACCTTGAATTCAATGTCTACGTGTCCCAGGTTGCCGACAACGTGGTCCAGATAGTACGCTCCGTAGTTTTCGACGTCTAGGTGTATTAATACTTTGAATTTGATGTCTGCGTATTCCAGGTTGCCGATGACGACGTCCAGATAATGCGCTTCGTAGTTTTCGGTGTCTAGGTGTATTAATACCTTGAATTCGATGTCTACGTGTCCCAGGTTGCCGATGACGACGTCCAGATAGTGCGCTCCGTAGTTTTCGGTGTCTAGGTGTATTAATACCTTGAATTCGATGTCTACGTGTCCCAGGTTGCCGATGATGACGTCCAGATAATGCGCTCCGTAGTTTTCGGTGTCTAGGTGTATTAATACTTTGAATTCGATGTCTACGTGTCCCAGGTTGCCGACGACAAAAGACTATAGCGCGAACTTGACGCGGGACACTACCGTGTTATAGGTTATGTATGTGACTGTGACAGCTGGTGACAGCGCGCTAAACGCACTGTCTGCACTGCGCGCAGTACACACACACGTATACATCGAAACTGGCGATTCTAGCAGCACCGCCAGTGTCGAAAAAGTGAAAAGGACACGATTCCAGCCAATGAAATGATAGCATGGCATGAGTGATGAGTAGATAGACGACGTATCTTAATAAAAAATTTTCACATTTGGACTTTGCGTCGCAATATCTCCGCTCGTAGGGCACGTAGCGGAATATTATAAGAGCAAAATTTCCGAGAGAAGCAACGTGTTGGAGAGAAGCCATGTGTTGAAAATTACGGTTCATTAAAAAGCTACAAATACTATTGATTTCTTATATTAGAAGATAAGTTATAAAGTTAAATCGTTGTATTAACAAAGATTTGTGCGTAAAAATCGAGTTTATGTAAAGAAACATAGATATCAAGGATGATACTACGTCTTAAATTTAAACGAAATTAAGAAAACAAAGGTAAGAAAAAGAGGTAAATTTTATTTTTCAAAAAGGTAAAAAAGGCGCCAAGTACACGCATGGTTACCTCGGAAAAACTAAGTAGTAGTATTATTAATTTTAAATTAATAAAATCCAAGTGGTACTTAATGTGTTTATATTATTAGCATTATTCAAGCTAGATTACGATTATGTCTTGTATCGCAAAATATATACGGCTTATAGAGCTTTACAATCTGTACATACTGTTTGTAAGATAAAGATATACTGTTTCTAAGATGCGTAACACTACAAAACGCATGATATCAGTACAAAATTACCTTTTTCAAAAAGGTAAAAAAAAGGCGCCAAGTACACGCGTAGTAGTGTATATATTAAAAAATCTTAAATGGTAGTAGCTTTATTTCTCCCTAACAAAATAATTCACAAAATTGCGTACCTAACTCAACCCAAGTGATATGTAAACCTAACAAAATAATTCACAAAATTGCGTACCTAACTCAACCAAAGTAATATGTATATTAAAAAAAAAAATGAAATCTTTAAAGTGCGCCAATTGCAAAGAGAATATATATACTTTGAAAAATGATTGTTGCGCAACTACTTTAAAAAATAAATCTTAAGTAGTACGTATTACGTATCCCCTTTGTATTCCCATTCAAGGATCTTTTCGTTCCAACCCAAGCTTTAATTCTTTTTAACAAAATTATAATATTACAAAAAATTATTTTAAAAAAATTAAAGAGATAACAGTACAAAATAAAAATTTAAAAGAATTAAAGAAATAACAGTACAAAATAAAAATATTTAATTAAAATAAAATAAATAAATTTTTCTTGTAAAAAAACTTGGCGCTGCTTTTTGACTCCCGCTGCATACTTCCCTAAATTGCTTTTTATTCAATTATGCTTTATTAAATTCAATCAAAATTTTAGTACTTTATTAAATTCAAGGTTTAGCAGCGCCAAGTTTTTTTACAAGAAAAATTTATTTATTTTATTTTAATTAAATATTTTTATTTTGTACTGTTATTTCTTTAATTCTTTTAAATTTTTATTTTGTACTGTTATCTCTTTAATTTTTTTAAAATAATTTTTTGTAATATTATAATTTTGTTAAAAAGAATTAAAGCTTGGGTTGGAACGAAAAGATCCTTGAATGGGAATACAAAGGGGATACGTAATACGTACTACTTAAGATTTATTTTTTAAAAGTAGTTGCGCAACAATCATTTTTCAAAGTATATATATTCTCTTTGCAATTGGCGCACTTTAAAGATTTCATTTTTTTTTTTTAATATACATATTACTTTGGTTGAGTTAGGTACGCAATTTTGTGAATTATTTTGTTAGGTTTACATATCACTTGGGTTGAGTTAGGTACGCAATTTTGTGATTATATTTGGACACCAATGTTAACCGCTTATGTTATTAATTCAATATTTTAACTAAAAAATGTAAGCATCACTTTTTAGTGTAACGGTTGAAATTTTGTAATAACAATAACGCATTGAAAATAACATCGCAATGCGTTAGAAGTTGTGTCGCACAACAGCAAATGGCGAAATAGATCAATAAAAAGATCAATAAAAGATCAATAGTCAATCGACACTTTTGCACTTCTCGAGGCACAAGCTATATTTTCCATCTCTCACTGAAGATAAATAATCCGCGCACTTGCTTATCTTTCTTAAATGTTATTTAATGATTATGAGAATATTCCATTAATACTTGCTTCTTTTTAATCTTTCAATATAAATTTAAAGAACTAAAAAGATTGTACATTTATATTTTCGAGTTAATATAATAAAAACTTTAATTTTTTTAATTTTCAGATCTTGAACGTTTTAAACAATCAATTAACACATCTATTTCTAAATATCAGATATTTACTTGTTTATTTAACTGCAATTTCTTGATATTTAGATTACCGTTTATTCTCTAATATTTAGGACAGTAAAACTGGTTCCTATTATTTTTTATATCAAGATAAAAACGTTATTATATTATTCAAAAATCATTTTAGATGTAAGAATCGGAAAATATTTTTGGAAAAGAAGTATATTGATCGCGTTACGAACATTTTCTGATTTTTTTTAAACTAATAAATTAGATAGAATTTTACATTATTAGGATCGAGACTATAGGATATGGTAAAAATTTAGACATTTATTATTCTAGATTTAGGTGTTACTCAATAATTATCACATATCGTTGAGTGTATACATATATACAGGGTGTTCTAGGTCAGGTATATAAAACTACAGGGTCTTATAGGAAATTGAATTTGGAGCAAGAAAGTTCCTATAAACATAGGTCCAGAAACGCTTTGCGCAGAGTTCGTCGAAGGACGAACGAACGAGGCGTAAAGAGCAAAAAAAGAATAATGAGAAGGCTGCTCGTCAAAGGAATAAGTATTCAATGGCCCAGGCATTGACAATGCTGCGTAACATAAAAAAAAATTATTCAACAATTTATCCATAGCATGCAGCTATTAGACTGGTATTCATAGTCGGATCTTACATTTAAGACCGTCTTAAGTACGATCTTAAGATATTATGAATCACAGAGCCGTACGGTTTTGAAATAAAAACCGACTATGAATACCGACCTTTTAGAGTTTCTTGAAAGTGTTTTGAAAATCAGCACTAGAAGTATCTCTCTCGGAAACCATAGTAAACCAATTCGCATAAAATTTTTTACAGCTACTCTTAATACACAATAGTACTAAAAGATTTAAACTATTATAGTAAAATAAATAAATTACTAAATAGTTATAAAATTTGCTCTGATGATTAGTAGACAAAAGCCTCTGATTAGTAAACAATTATGATAAATATTTGTGTCATATGAAGTTAATCGAAAAACGTTCTCAAGTTATTGTTACTGTTTTAAAAAATGTTATTCTAAAAAATGGATACAATGATGTTAATATTCACTGCAAAATATAATTTTTTGTACCAAGTTGTGCATGTTAAATGTACTTAACAAACGTATAATAAAAATTCATACTTTTATTAATTTATAATTTTTTACAATTTGACCCAAATTTTTCCTAATTTTTACATCTGTCAGAGTCCTGTAACTCATCCTTAATAGTGTAAAATTGGTTGCATCGCATTGGTTCTATGAATGTTAATTGAAATAAACAATAAATGACATTTTGAATAATCGCGCTCAATCTTCCGTGAGCCATTTATACAATAATTATACTCAAAAAGTGAATATATGGTAAACTGAACTTTTAATAAAAATATTTTATTAATTTTTATATTGTAGTAGCTCATATTTAAGAATAAGCATGGCTACCCCAATGTTAAAATTTGTTTGAAATGGTAGCTCTGATATACTTTACACGCAATGAACTATATACTAAACTAGAATCTGAACTGGACTCACTCTAACTGACTCTACTCGAGAAGAAAACGGGACGAGCGAAAGGGAGAATTGCGGCCAACCTCTCCTTCTTTGTTGGACTGCGTTCGGAAATGCAACCTATAACATTAGGGGCTGCGGCGGCTGCGCACAATGAAAGGAATAAGGGACAGAGAATAAGGAACAGTTTAATATTACCATATGCATTGTGTACATGGCATGCAGAATATAGAATAAAATTTTATCACTGTTAGCGCTATTCCTTTGTTCGTCTATTCGGTGTTAATGAATTTCATATATTTTAATATTGAGCTGTTCTCTATTCGCCGTTCCCTGTTCTCTATTCTTTTTATTGTGCGCAGCTCCTTGGAGTCACAGTATAAGTATACACAGTAGTGAGACTGAAATTTTTTAGTGGTAATAAATTTTATCTTCTCACGAATATGTCGGTCCGTATGTACGACAAAGAGAAAGATACTTTTCTCTCTTTCTCTGTTCGTACAGCCTAGAAGATGGCGGCGAGTTACGTGACCTGGGACCCACTATATCAAAGGTGCTGACGCTCGGTGTCACTACTGTATGTACTTATACTAGCATTCAGGAATAATACCTAGGCGCACTTACGTAACTCTAATGTTATAGTATACGCAATTATAGCTTAGAGTTACCCAGGTTGAATTTCTGAATGCAGTCATGTGTTAAGGCCTGTGTTCACGATGCTAGAACTTGGTTTAAGTTCTCGGACCGAGGAAAAGTTACTGAAACTTGGATCGTAGACACACTGAACTTGGATGCAAAACTCGTGTGTCCACGATCCAAGTTTCAGTAACTTTCCCTCGGTCCGAGAACTTGGACCAAGTTCTAGCATCGACACAAAGGATGTCTAAGGTGTGCCTAGGCGTAATTCGTGAATTACCCTGCTGTACTTCGATCACGACAACAATTGAATACCATTGACCAATCAAAAGTCTGCTAAACAGAGAGAGAACGGTTGCAAATCAATCCGTCTTTTTCTTCTCGTGGCCCGAGCGCTAGCATGGGAGTTTACATTCCAATATAGTATATATAGTTTTATGGCTTAATTTACACCGTAGAAACTCTTGATATCGAGCTGGTGCGGGCTAAGCGTTAGATACGTTTCTGTTTACATCGACCGTATTAAATCATATTAGCGACTTTTTCAAGACATTCAATTTCGATTTCGTATACAGTGATTTCAACTTGTACGTATCAAGCCAATCAGACAGCACATTAAGAATGCATTTGATACGCGTATCAGCTTACAATTAGCCTGATACATGTTGTTCTCGAGTATCGTACCATTCTGATATGTCGTCGTTTACATCGATCGTATCAATGGGTTTAGTCCGAATATAATACTTGGTACGCGTATCAAATGCTCGGTGCAAACAAGATCACTGTTTACACGCTGAAATTTAGGACGGTAATCATATATGTGTCATCATATATGTGTATGCTGGATATTCACTTGTCTACACCTATGCATATTGAGTTCTTCTTCGCATATTCGATTTCATGTACAATTAAAATTTTAAAACAAAAAAAAATCACTAACAGGATTTCATGGCAAGATCAAAAGACTGATGATTGCAATCATATCCAAAATCAAACTTATACACACGGGTCCACAGGAGTTTTAATTTTAATACACATCTAGTGCAACATTTTATTTCAAAGTGTATTTAACTTTTTCGCTATGGTGGCGTTGGCCGAATAGCGATTATGAGATACGGCAGCGTGATAGCCAACGTTCGCCTTGAAGCGAAAAAGTGCTATGACCCCACTGTTTTTTAACTTATTGCATTAAAGATATAATTTTCCAAGCATAAAAATAAAACGAGATTTACATAAGTACAAAATTGTATTTTAAAATTATATTTTATCATTATTTTAAACCTCGTATTTAATACGCTACAAGTAAAGTTAGTATCAATACGGCTAAGCCGGCTATAACCGGCGCTTCGTAGTATCTACGAATGTCACATGCCGGCTATAGACAGCGTTAGGAGCGAAGAGATTAATGCTTTTGGGAAATAAAGATGACTTTTAGAAAAAATGCCGATCGAGCAGATAGATTGTGCTAAAAACAACATTTATACAAAATGCAAATACGTATTGTGAAGTACTCAATGTACGTTGGACTATAGAATCGATTTTTAAATTAAAGTGATAAATAAATATGAACAACTTTGGTAGGTTTCAAAAAACTTACATTGGAAATATATAATGACTAACACAAATTTCAGCATACACTAATTTCTAAAGAATAATATAATACTAGACTCCATCCTCGTTATTAGTTTTATATACTGGAAGTGTATAAACAAGTGCCAGACCATT